>JBCAUG010236587.1:0-18699 GCA_038406175.1 Haplosyllis leylae
GTCCCAAATTGCCGAAAAGAAGTTGCCATCCGTGATCCTATAAGGTGGTTTAAGTGTAAACTTAAACCACCTAAAAAAATTAATAAGTTGTCACTTTATATATAATAACTATCAATCAAAAAAATTCTCAAAATGTGCCATTTAGGTGGTGTAATGTGTCCTCTACAAATCATCACTTGACATTCAACTCTTTATCATTGACTTTTCATGCCATAAACGCATGCTTTATCCAAACCTGAACATTCAAAAATTACAGGGAAAATAGTTATAGCGTGGACAGCAGGCACCTGTCCACGCACAAAAAAATTGAAACAAAAACTTATCCTAGATATCATTTTTAACACCTCTGTGCCAATTTGTGACTCAAAATTCTAAATACCCTCTGTTTTAAGCTGTTGCAAACTTTTGAAATTTTAAAATTCAAAAATTGATACTTAATGGCGTGCTAAACAGCCAATTGGTGACATGGTCCAAGATAGGGCATGTAGAGGACCTTAGGTTACACCTATAAACTGATTTTTGATCATATATGTCAATTACTCTTTAATGCACTGGAAATGCCAGGAGAGCCAACCTGTAAATTTGATATTTCATCAAGAAAGCCATGTGGCTTCATGCAGAGCTGTTTCTTTCTTATGGTGTCTTATTTGTGGTGCCTTCAGGTGTGTTAATTGTAGTGTCTTAGACATCACAAATGATACACCACAGGATACCAAAAGACACCACAAGATTTTACAAGACACCACAAACAGATAATAACCAAAGAATTGGAATCAAAAATGTGCAATCCTTCATCATTTTGAGTAGTTGTGAGAACTGGGTAACTCAAATTTCAAAAATTCTTATCCAATTGGATTCCTGTAATCAATACAAGATTTTTGAGGTGCAACATGCCAATGTTATGATCAAAATTAAAGAAGTTATGAGCAATCAAATATTAATGAGTTCTCATTCCAATTTTCTATCCTATTCAGATACATTCATCTTATCTGTACATATCGCTTCATATATAGAAAGGATGACTGTAGAATTGAAATCAAAAATGTACAATTTCTCATCATTTTGTGTAGTTGTGAGAAGTGTGTAACTCAAATTTCAAAAATTCTTGTTCAGTTGGATTCCTCTAATTGATACAAGATATTTGAGGTGCAACATGCCTATGTTACAATCAAAATGAGTTCTACTGCATGTTCTCATTCCAGTTTCCACTGACTCCTGTTCAGATACAATCATCTCATCTGTATATTTCTCTTCATGTATAATATACCCATATAGAAAGGATGACTAAAGAATTTGAATCAAAAATGTGCAATTATTCATCATTTTGAGTAGTTGTGAGAACTGGGTAACTCAAATTTCAATATTTCTGATTTCTACTGCATGTTCTCATTCCAATTTCTTCTGACTCCTGCTCAGATACAATCATTTCATCTGTGTGTCTCTCTTCTATATAATATACCCATATAGAAAGGATAACTAAAGAATTGGAATCAAAATGTGCAAATTTTCATCATTTTGAGTAGTTGTGAGAACTGGGGAACTCAAATTTCAAAATTCTTATTTGAGTTGAATTCATTTCATCAATATGAGATTTTTGAGGTACAACATCCCTAATCAATCAAATATCTGAGTTTTATGGTATGTTCTCATTCAAATTTTCTAAAACTCCTGTTCAGATACATTTATCTCATCTGTATAGTCTTTTGCAGTTTCTAGATGTTTCATTAACAGTCTTTCATGGTGTCTTGTTGTTTCATTAACAGTCTTTCATGCTGTCCTGTTTCATTAAAAGTCTTGTTGTTTCATTAAGTCTTGTGGTGTCTTATTTCATTAAGTGTCTTGTGGTTTCATTAACCATCTATTCCTGTGGTGACTTTCAAGGAGCAAGTTACACTAAATGGTGTCTTGTGGTTTCCATTTGGCTGATTTCCTGACTTTTCACAGCTTCTGGTCAAATTAATGACAGGTAAATCAGCCAAGTTGTCCAAGTCACCAGGGTTGAATTTGACTTGAAATCACTGAATGCCAGGGACCCTTTATTAACCCATCATGTGTTAAAAAAACAAACTTGTCAATTCAATGGCCTGTGGTGGCCTTTTAAGTGTGTCACATCCCTCCCAAAAAACTGGCCCATTACATAGCCTATATACTGATGCACCTAAGGGCAAATGAAAATATGTAAGAGTGGGAACACAATTTTTTTCAATATCTTTGATTTTCTGAAAGGGTCTTTTTTTTAAAAAAAAATCAAATGGCTCTGGAGTCATCATAAATTGACATATTTCAAAAATGGCCAAAATAGGTCCTAGGATATGTCTTTAAGTGTCTTAGGTCCAAATATTGCAAATAAATTACAAAAGGAAATGTCCCAAATGGCTAATGAGAAATACCCATGTGCCATGCAAAAAGTACTCTTCACAAAATAAGTATCCCTTACTCAAGTCTAACCCCAAAAGTTAAGGGACCTGATTATGGCTACCATACTTACTGGATCCGGGAAAAAAACCGCAAACATCATTCATGAGTACAATGCTCGGAAAAAGTCTACCGGTGTGTTTTCTATGATAAAAACTTAACATGATAAAAACACATGAGGTCCGTAAGGCTGGGTAACTTACCCCACCCATACCCAATCCCTCAAACTTTGAGGCAACCGAAAAAAGATTTGGTCACAAGAATACTTGCCAGTATTGTGTCGCGATACATCTAATTCTATGACTATATTTTTTGTGACCCAAGTTTGATGGTCTTCCTGGAACATGGTTCCTGATGGGCAATGAGTAGAATTTTAAATCCACAACCAATGACAACTGAGTAGACGTACAGACAATACCTGTCTGGCTACTGGGGTATGGAAAATTAAAGCGGCTCAGAATCTCCTAAAATACACACATTCTGGTTTTGAAACTACTGAAATCTAATGAATTTTTTCCTGGGTACATTTACTGGTGTACATTTTGGTCAACTTTTCTTTGAGATAGAATCGTGGTTCCTGATGGAATAGTGTTGGAGGCAATGTAGAGTCCACAACCAACCAGACATACAGGCAACAACAAGGGTTACTTTTGGGTAGAAACAAAATTTCGAGACACATTCTGGTTTAAAAATGATTGAAATGTCTTTTTTTTAACAGGGTCCCCATTTGGGGAATTGGGTGAGTGAGTGGAGGACATAAACAAGAAAGCTTACCAACACTGTGTTGTACTCCACCTCATTGTGATCTAAGATGAAGAGTTAAATTGATAAAGAAAATATGTAGAGTTAGAGATGAAAACAACATGGAGATGAAGAGTAAGGTGTGAGATGAAGAGTGAGAAGAGATGAATGTGTCCAAAATTGTATCAAGCCAAATATGCACAGAATCAATTCCAGTGGGGTTGGAGGGCCAAAAGAACAAGCTAAGAATGTCCTGAAACACAAAACTTTGAAAATTGAAATTGGAAAATTTTTATAACTGTCCACAGACAGACATCACAGTGACCAGTAAAGTCACTCCACTTTTGAGACTGCATGACTAAAAATCAAATTGCTTCAGAATCTCCTCAAATACATTTTTGCTTTAAAATGTTTGAAGTCCAGTGACTATTTTAGGAGGGACCCTTTGGCATCTTTATTTAATTATTAGTCAACTATTCTTAGAGATAGAACATAGGTTTCTGATGGAATATTGTTAGAGGAATATTGACAGTTGCTCTGGCCAACACCACAAAGATCCATGTCACCAGGCAAAAGTTCATACCTAAGGCCTCAAAGAGTAATTTGTAGCATCCAATTGAAGTCAGTCTCTTTGAAAACAAAGTTGCTCAGAATCTCCTGAAACACATTTTAATTTCAAATTATTTAAAATATAAAAAAAGTTCTCCTCTGCCCATTTTGGTAAACGTTTGAGACAAACCATAGCTTCCTGTGCACTATTTTAGGGATGAGTAGAATCCAAACAAATAGCCAACTAGACAGCCCCCAGTGGGGATAAGAAAATCATGCTGACAAACAAATCCCCCTTTGGGGGCATTGGGTAGGGAGAAGGGTCAACAAGTTGTTCAGAATCTCCTAAAACTCATTTTGGTTTTGAAATTTTTGATATCCAATGATTTTTTTCCCTGGGTCCCCTTTGCTAGTCACAGTGGTCAACTTTTGGTAGAACCCAAATCCACAACCAATCAGACAGGCACCAATCTCATGAAACACATTTTGGTTTTGAAAAAAATTAAATTTAACACCTCTGCATGCAGTCTACTAATGTCCTTATAACTTGATCTATCAACAAATTGCAGGGATTTTGAAATAGTTCCGCTTATTTTTCTGGAGGCTATGCACTCATTTCCCCCAATCACCAGACAAGGCAAGATTAATCACTGCTTTCACTTAAAGAGTCCGTTATTTCCTTGAAGAAACGGATCACTGGTCCAGTTCACATCGCTATCCAAAAGTTATCCGATGGTTATGTCATTACCCTAAATCTCCTTTGAGCCTTTGTATTAGTACTTGCAAGCTTCGCACAGACAGTGTACAGGTACAGTTAAAAGTTTACGAGCTGGTCCTAGGCAGTCTTTTTAAGGCGGGGCGGCGAGGTGGGTTAGAAGGTCTGCGCCTCATGAGAATTTTCATTGAAGGAGTAGTTGGGGGAATGGTTGTGGGGAATTTTGACATGGACGTTGGGGCGCAGTAACTTTGAACACTCAAGTCACTGTTGCGATGGTAAAGGGTGATGGGCATTGGTCATTATACTAATTTGGTCCAGTGTGTGGCAGATTTCATTATATCCGGCCGATCTCAGCTTTGCCAATTCCAAATTGATCTTCACTTTTTAAAACATTAAAATTTACTTTTAACTAAACCAACTGTTTTGCACAAAGTCTGCGCCGGTATTTTAGCCGAAGTTTGTCAAGTTTTCTGTTACAGAATGAACACTACTTATTCCGAAATTTAGTGTCTTCTGAAATAGGAAGGTGTTCCGGGAAGAAAATAATTATTAAATGTTTCGAATCCTTGACGGATGTTCTGGTATCAGGAAATTCCATCCATTAGTCCATTGTGTAACTTCCTTTCATTGTACAGCTATCAAGTTAAAATAGATAACTGACGAACTATTTCTAAATGCGGCAAGTGGTAAACTTCTCTCAGTAGTCATTTTGGCCTTCATTGAAACTTTCCGTAAGAAACAACAGGCCTACGTCCAGTGATATACTCTCCATTTCCTTTTGTCCAGGTAGAGGCAAGATTATTGCCTCTATTCCACAGACAAACCACCACTATATTTTATCCCACAATGTTACCATTCATAGTTGAAGCAATGAAGTACAGAAAAATAAACGGGGTGAAAACTCATCCGCAATAGACTTTACAAGAGATAACCTTGGACTACCTACTACCACCATCATGTTCAGCATATCAATAGCTGAAAAAGCTTAACAAAAATCAGTTCTTGGAAGTGGCCATCAACAAGCACAAACGGTCCCAAGAAGAGACTACATGAAAATATCAGAGAGGAGTCCAAATAGCTTGAAATTGTTAAAAAATTGTTTTCTTGAAAGCATAAAACATCGCATATCTGTTGCGGCTATCGTAAAAGCATTTTAAAACTCTTCAGGTGTGTTGGGGTACGATATATAAGTCCGTTGGGGTTGAGGGGAGAGCTCAAGTCATGACGTCATTGGACCTTCATCCGACAGCCACGCATCTCAATTGTCTATGAACTGTCAACGTTGACCGGAGTCGGCAGAATGAAAGTGAGAGGAGAATGACAATGATGTCTTTCATGGATGGGGCAAGAGATGTTACAAAGGCATCATCCACCGAGGATGCTTTTTGGTCAATTTACAAAACACTTGGAAAACATTTATATTGAAATGGTGTTTACACTTAACTGAGACTAACTAAGAAAATTGAAACATGGAAACCAACATTTAATGCATTTTCACCTCGCTAATTTCTCACTTCCAAATATCTATGAATTGTATGATAGTTCAATTACAAAAAGTAACATTCGGAATCGACACGAGAAGATGGTTTGTCTGCTTAATCCACACGCAAAACTTCTAGTAAATGAATAGCAAATGAGTATTTTTCCATTCGAGTCTCGAATAACGAAATTCTATTACTGGATTTTCCTTGTTTAAATACACGTAATCCTTTTTGCTAGGTTCATTAAACTACAGTTGAAACCTGCAGCACCCTGTTTCGCCGTCTTTGTGGTAACAATTTCAGAATAAGATACAGACTTCGAAGTGTATTTTTTAATTTCAACGATGAAATAAAACAGATGGTATTCAGTGCCACAGTTTCATACTCCTTGGAATTTGTACATTAAAGATCGACATTATTTAATTGACAATAGAATCAAGCTTAGAAACGAGGTGATCGAACATAGAATCTATTTTTGAAGCTGTCGAGTCAAGAAAGAACCATGGAAAAGTAAGCCAAGCTTACTCAACAAATTTCATTAGATACATCTGTTCATACCAGATTTTACTGTTGTTTGAAAATATATTTTTTTCAAAAGGAAATCTCAAAATGAGCGCCTTTTCTTTTGCAAAACATTGCAGTAACCAGTGAATTTTTACCAGTCTTTATCACACTGTACCAGTCTTGTGAGCAAGACACACAACAGTATTAACCCGTGCAACAGTTGCAAAAGATTTTGTACTTTTGTTCCTACACCATATAATTCCATATCGTATCTGGGAGTAAAAGTAATGTTCAAGATCTTACCTTGCCGCGTGTAACGCCAAACGTTGCTCTTGCACCTCCCCAGCAGAAACAAAAACCCATAGGTTTGTTTAGTGTTTCAGCAGCATATCTATAAACAAATATCGTCCAATTCATAACAAATTATTCGTCGAGAAACAAATAGGCCCGTTCCACGAGGTGACTTTTTCCAAAAAGTAATGGGCAGGGCATCATTTTGGTTTCCCAAAAAAGCACCCGAATAATGATGAAAAACGTTTCGTTACGTACCCATCATTGCTGATTACAAAATTAAGATCCGAGTTGAATTCGTCAAGTACAACGCGGGTATCCCCCGGTCGCTGCTCTAGTGTAGTTTGCTCAGCTTTCATGGATGGTGAATCACCACTGAAAATATTTACCAAGGTTCTTTAGGTACACTACCTGAAATCAAGTTGTTACACTGGTGGCTGGAAGTGTTACAAGCGAAAATTTCCATTGGTGAATTTTCATTTATGAATAAGACCTTTACTTTGCAAATACTTTATAACTCTCAGCGTTAACCTATTAACATTATACCTAGGTTTTATCTGTTGCATGCTTCCATAAGAACGCTTCCGTGAATCAAATAAAGGTTCTTCCTTGACTTTTCCAAACAATGGCGTGGGTGTGTCTTTTCCAACATTCTGCTGTTGCTGCTGAAGCCATGGTGGAGGACCCATCTCTTCGTCCTCTTGTTGTTGCCACGGAGACGTTTCCAAGTCAATGACTTCGTCTTTCTTCGCATCTTTCTGTTGCCATGGTGGAACCTCTTTTTGTTCCTGTTTTTTCGTCCAAGGTGGTGTGGCCTTATTTTCTTTCTTAGTTTCCCAAGGAGCGTTGCCAGCTTTTTGTGCTAACTCCTCATTCTTCTTTTTTTCCCAAGGGGCACCAAGTTTATCCGTTTTCTGCTCCTGCTGTTTATTTTCTGCTTTCTTTTTGGCTTCCCATGGTGGTGTGCCCACTGTTCAGGGAAAGAGTAATAAGATAAAATTTTGAACTTGTTTTAAAAACTGTTAAAACTACACCCTAGGTCTGGGATACACATAAACTTGCCTTCAGGAATATCTCCAAAAGTTGCCCCCCCCTCCCACCACGAATCCAAACCAAGTTTCTGATACAATGTTTACATTTTCCAAAGCAAACTTCCCGTCGCTCTACGAGCTCGGGCACAAGAGGTGTTAAAACATTCTTGAATGAAAATATATTCAACCGGGTAGGCTGTTTTTAACTACATTTACTTTCTGAATTCAAAAAATTATTTTCCTTACCTAATTGATCGTTCTGCTTCTCATTTGAATCTCCTTTTGCATTTGCCTACAAAATATAACGCTCTTAAATCTGACCCATTCTAATTTATACAAATATTATAGTTTGAAAAGTTTAAAGGTTGTAGTCAGCGTTAGCACTGACAGAATATCCACTTACATCAGGCGTTTTCTTCACTGTACCATCAAAATCCATACTTGCTGGTCTCGCTAAAATATAATTTTAAAGTTTTGAAATATGAATATCCATGGTAACGACCCGGAAATTTATTACGCACAAATCTAATATAGAAAACGGATACAAATGATACAAATTCGTCGAACTTACGTTTTATTCCGGCCATTTCTTTCGCAGCTTCTTCATTTGTAGATGTATTTTCATCACTTTTATCCTTCGGCCTTTCTCCTTCTTTTGCTTCATTCTAACATAAGATTTTGTTTCTTGTAGAAAAGCATGCTTTCACATTTTATTTCACTGTACACTATACACACATATTCATTCATTTTGTCACATAAATGGCACTTGACAGCTAATGAAAAAGTATCCTTACTGCAGCAGTTTTCTTCTCATCTGCTTTTTGTTTATTGTTGGTTTGGATGTTTCTAGAGTTAGTCTTGGCCCCTCCACAAGAAGAGAACGAACCACGTGCACCTCTCCTGTACGTCAAATTAAATCAATACGCAATAAAATACAGCCAAATCACGTTAATATGTTCACGCAACTATCGCAGTTAATCAACGATGCGTTTTACAAGGTAATATGAAACAATAGCATAATACACACCCAAACAAGCCTCCACGCTGGGACTGAGCAAATCCTCCACCGGTTTGACCACCAAATCGTTGAGCCATGCCTCCAAATCCACCACGGAAACCACCTGATTATGGGAAACAACATAAGATAAATAATTGACATTTTAATGCGTGAAGATTCAAGTTAAACTTGTGCTTTCAAGTAGGTAAGAATTGTTTCCAACACACGATTTTACATACCACGTCGTTTGCAAAATAGTTCTTTTTGAACATCTTAAATGTCATTATTCGATATTTATTAAATGTTTACGATAATACTTGATTTGTCAAATTGATATATCCAGAACATTTTACAACTGAACATACCCCGATTCATTCCCATTAGTCCGCTACCTCCTCCAGGCCCTCCTACAAAACCTGTACACGGAATAAATTCGAACTTTTATTTAGGATTTCCTAAATCTCAAAATAAAGGCGACATTTCTTCAAGTGTACTCAGATATCATATAGTACGATTTTTGAACCATTAAATATACCCACCTGAATGAAATCTATTGCCACTAAATTGATTCCCAAAGTTACCTCCTCCATATCCACCAAAACCTCCAAAGCCTCGGTTAAACATGACTGAATCTTTTTTCCTGAATCATTCACAAATATGAAAAAATGACCTTAATTAGATCTAGATCTACCAAAAGAAACATTTCCTGCAAATGCTTGGCAATATTTAATACTACTGTTGTGTCCTACGAATTTTGGGCATGTCCCAGTATAGATCTATGTAGATTTATGAGCAATCTAGTGTGTAGATCAGAATTCTGAATGGAATAGATCTAGATCTTCTAAAATTAGATCTAGAGATCTATATAAAATGGAGGCACACAAAAAAGACATCGTTCTTGCAAGCTAAATTTTGCATCATTTCAACTGTTATTGCGGTTAAAACTAAATTAAGTACAATCTGGATTTTTACCCAAATATTGTAGCCAATTACTCACCCTCTAAACTGATGTTTTGTTGTTATATTTTCATTTCTTTTGTCGTGCAGCTGGTCTTGATGCGTACAAGATTAAGTCCGCAGTAAATTTAATTAATTATTCTAGGTTTAATTTCTACCACTGAAAAGATTTATACAAAAAATTAAATAGATTCAAACTAGATTTATTAGCTTGTAATTATTGGAAAATATGTCAATTACAACAGAATGTTGATTAATTAGAGAGAACAAAGTACAGTGGCGTCTTGGTAGTCAAACTGTACGCATTTTTAGTGAAATAATAATTGTAATTTATTTGGTCTTGCTGAGCGGCGATAGCATTATTACATCAACTGCGTAGTTACATATTTAACATTAATTATTAAAAGCAAAGTAAAGGATCATAAAGAAAGAGAAATATATCAGCAACCTATCCCAACTAAAGTTTTTAAGGGTTCCACAAACCACCGTGCTGCCCAATCAACATTCATTTTTCTAGGTCGAGAACAAAATTCAAATTGTAGCGTCAATTTGTTGTTTTTATTTTAACCACGATAAAACAAGACAAGTAACATCTGTGGGCAAGATTTAATTTAGTGAATCACTTATGTCGACCATCTTGGTAGTCGCTAGCCAGACTGACAATTCACTGGTAGATCTAGATCTATAATTTTTGACAGCAATTTATTGTCTAGATCTAGACTCTAGATCAAACGGTGTACAAAGATCAAACGGTGTACAAAACGCAAAGAGGTTCAAGAATGTTTTGGTCATCAGAAATTAGTACTAAAGTCTTCCAGATTCAGAGTCTAGATGTATAGATCTATATCCATTCCCACGATGGCTCGTTTTATTGTAGGCCTGATACAACTGTGATTGAAAGCAGCTACTTTTGGAGGAAAGGCAGAAAAAAATCTAAACCAAGACTAGATCTATTTGGTTTACACAGAAGATATGAGTGAAGATAAGACAGGTAGATCTATATTTACATTTAAACTGTCGTAACTTACAGCATTGGCATAATGCCATTTTTAATATGTAATATGTTTCGGGGTGGTTGAATTATAGTATTGTACAGCATTAATTTAGATTACCCATAGATAATGGTAAAGAAATTAGTCACACTATCACTTTTAGCTGATTGTGCAGTAGGAGTCCTGCTGGATCTACGGACACCGGAGAAGAAGCCACCAAAAATTGTTCCTTCTACCTACACCAAACCGGAGAAGCCTCTGGAAGGTTAGAATTACTGATGTTGTCACTGGCTCACATTCAACGCTATGTTTATTAAAATAGCAGTTACTAGTAGGTTTCCTATGGATCGTGAAGATAAAGTATAGTTTCATATATTTCAGATGTTCATGACCACGAAAGCAGTTTCACTATCTCAGCACCAGATAACATCGACTTGCCTGTCAGTGTGTCAAACATGAACAGATGTTTGAATGAAAATATTAATGACTCGATAGAAATAAGAAGAGAAGAAACTGTTGGTACAGAGGCATGCATTACGCCAGGCGAAGTTCCAGTGCATGACGGTTAGTCTTTATTTTTTTGATGGCTCGTTTAGAGTCAGCTTTGTGGTTGAGTTGGGGATCCAAGGGATTTGGGGAATATACCTCAGCACTTTTATCATAAGTAGACCTACTTTAGGCTGCAGTCATTGGTGGAAATTTGTTTACACAGAATGATATCATGACACGACATAAACCCTCAAAATGTTCGCAAAATATGTTTTTGACCTTTTTGATGACCTTCATGTGTGATGTCAAAATAGACCTATTGTGTTTGAACCTCCTTGTGTCAAGTTATTTTACATGAACCTCTTCTCTAGTCCAGCTGTTTGACTTTTTGACATCTACCACCTTTTTGACATGTTGACACATTTTTTGACATTTTGGTTAAACCACCTCAACCTGTCACAGGGATATATGTTTTCAAGTTTCCTGGCTGATTTGACAGTAGAAATGACTGTGGTTACTAAACAGACCCAAAGATATTTCCGAGATCTAAATCTTTGCAGCAGCCTGAATTACTGGTGAAGTAACCCATTTTGAAAAACTGTTTTGTCCGATTAGTACCGTAATCCAAGATAGCAAATGCTGAAATACATTTACTCTATTTTTAGGAGTGATAAAATTGCTAGATGATGAACAATTCGATTTTGATATTCCTTTTTCACCAGCTCTAAAGAAGTGAGTTACTAGAAACTAATGACTTTTTAGCCAGATTATTATATTTTCATCCCAAATGCAAGAACACTAATTTCAGTTTCAACCCTCAGTGAAGTAGTATATTTACCCCTAACTGCCATAAAGAATCACTATTAACGTAACAGCATGATCATTTCCAATACAGGAAGACTTCCCAACAACCTAGTCCCTCAGAAAACGCTCCCGGAGATGATGATGATGAGATTTTTTTTGGCCCGATGGGTCACACAGAAAAGTGTGTTTCCAAGGCTGTGGAAAACGTTATTCAAGGAGAGGCAATGATAAAGGTCAATATTATCAAATGAAAATCGGTTGGATACATGTACTGTCCTGCAAATACAAAACTGGAACATAAAGATATTGAGTTCTTTCAGGTTTCTATTTACGATCTTTATTGTTTCAGCCACTAAGTCCATTAAATCCACAGCAAATGGCAGAGTTGTTTAAGGAAGCACACAGAGTTGTGTATCACATAAACGCTTCAGCACCAAAGAGAAGTGAGTCATCGGGTGGAAGTGAGACTTCTGCCCCAGCTCGGACGTTGAATTTTTCAAATATATCAGTGAATGACTCTATCTCCAGTGTATGTACTACAGACATTAGCACACACTTGTCTCCCCCAAAACTTAAAAGTCCTCGTCAAAGGAAAAACACTTTCACAAAAGAAGAAAGTGCATTAGACAACATATCTGATGCCCTCAAGAAGGCTCTACCAAATGTAGAACCATTGCAGAAGGATAAAAATGGTGCTCTTAAATTTTCTGCTTCTGGTCAAAGAAAACCTGAACCTGGAGGTTTCGCTCGAGGTTCGGGAATCAGAAGAAGTTTACCAATTTCAATGGGCAGAGGCTTGAAACCTGTTGGAATTAAGACAGACACCGGACGCAAAGCACAGGGTCAGGTAATATTTCTTTTTATTTAGTTTTCGATGTTCTATTGTTATTTTGTTATTTCTACATGGGGTATCTATCTGTTTTATTTGTTTCTCTATTAATTCCCCCGGTGTTTGTACTCCTCAGCAAACATATTTAAAGAGGTCATCAGTGAGCAAATGTGAAAAGCGACTGCGTCATGACAGTGGTGCATCTACTGATGACGCCATGAGCATAGCATCGAATGACAGCGAAGCATCGTTTTGTACATTACCCTCAGGAAAAAGAGGCCTTCCGCAGCCAAAACTGAAGGTGCGTTCAAAAGAACGATAGCAAATCTTCAATGACAATTGTATGTGGGAGTGAGTGCTGACTTTGAAACAACAGCACAGTATCTACAAGATGTACAAGCATACTGAGTCCTTGTTTTCTATTTTGTTGCAGCCGTCATCCTCTGGTCTGAAGCCACCTGGTCAGTCACAATTAGCACGGCCAGCCCGACTTCACAGCAGATCAAACACGATTCACACGCCAGGTTCGACATCGCGTCCAAAAGTAGAGTCACGTATAGACTGCAAACCAAGTAAGTATGGTGCATCAGGTCCAACTAATTAAGGATTCATCTCAGCATTTGCTGTTTCTAAAACTCTACAAATCAAAAGAAATGCAATCCAGCCAATCACTAATAGGAGTCATAACTTCTCGTCTTGCAGCACCAACTAGAAGGTCGCTGGGGTCACAGCCCACAGGATCAAAGCTAAGCTTGCCTCGTACAAAACTGCCTGGAGACTCTACTGTACAGAAAGCCATCAGTAGCTTCTCTAAACCTGCAAATAAATCCGCTACATCTACAACAACATCCAAAATATCAACCACGCGGTTGTCAAATTCCAAGAGTCAATCGTCACTGGGATCAGTGAAAGGGCAGCAGAGTTCTTCGGGGAACAAACTTGCTACACACAACACTGAAATTCCCGGAAAGTCGCCTGTAAATATTGTCATAACAAAAGCGTCCGGACTAACTAAACCGGCAATAAAAAGCACGATGACAAAATTGGATAATTTGAAACCAGGTTTGTAGAGCCACTATCCTGCTTTGTATACATTTCATACTGTCATTGTTTCAGAGCGGCTTTATAGTCGCGGAGCGACTTATCTGTTCACTATGGTGTTCGTCCGTTCGTTGGTACGGTTGGTACATTTTCAGACCCTCTTCATCTTATCACCAACCTCTTCATTCCTTCAGATCCCTCCTCATCCCACTTTTCATCTTCATCTATTTAACTTTTCATCATCCTCTTTATATCTCTCTTTATTTCACCCTTCATCTCACTTTTCATCTCCCTTCATCTTTCTATATTTTCGTAGACTTGTTCATTCATCTCACTCGTATCTTCTTCTCATTTTCAATCTTGCTATCTTTCTTTCCTTCAATCTCTTTTTATCTATCTTCATCTCACTTTTATCACTCTTCATCTCACTTTTATCACTCTTCATCTATCTGTTTCTGTCAACATCTTCATCTCTCTCCCCATCTATCTCTTCATCTATTTGTCATCTCAGTTCTATGCAGATTTAGATTGATACAATTTCAGATGCTCTTCATCTCACCCTTTATCCCTCTTCATCTACCTTTTCATCTCACTCTATCTGTTTATCACTTAAACTACCTATCTTTTCATCTCGGTTCTATGCAGATTTGACTTGATACATTTTTGGATCTCCTTCATCTCACTGCTCATCTACCCATTGTTTCATCTCCCTTTAACTCAGCATCACTTCATCAATTTATCTCTTCATGTACCCATCTAAAGCAAAGTTACGGTTAAATTAAAACAAAGAATTACATTTAGTGCAACACAGCGCTAGCAAGCGTTTTTGTATGAGAGTCGTTTTGCCACTGTACGCTTTTGCATACCCTGTTAACGACACATTACTTGCTTTGGAACGATAGGAACGATGCAGAGAAAGCAGGTTGTAGGCAGTAAGCTTGGAGCACCAGGTTTGGGTCCTTTGAAAGCTACTGGATTTAGCCGACCAGGTGGAAATAAAGCTACTCCGAGACTTACTCCTAAAGAACGTAAGATGGTTTTCAATTTTACCTAATGCAGCAAGATTTCTTCGGTTTTACAACAGATCCACGCTTGTCAATTGTGACAGTTCTGTTGAAAGTTGTGATTGTGTGTGGAATATTTGTGTTGCAAGTGCCATAATATACATTTTATTTACAGCGGTTCCAAATGAAAGTAAAATAGCCAAAGAAAATACACCCGAACGCCCTATTCCTAAGCCTTCATCTGGGACCGTGACCAAATCAACGTCAGGTACAAGAATCTCTCTTCATCTAAGATTCTAGGGCAGATTGTTTTTTGAAGTAACATGTTCTTTCCTCATTCTACTATTAAAAAGTTTAAATGTCTTTCTCAGCAACTGGGGCGCCTAAGGTACCTATTCTCACTACACCAGTAAAAGCGGAGAAAAATGTCCAACCAAAAAGGCTTACTTTACAGGATACGACGAATAGAACTCCAAGGAAAAGGTAAAAATGTTTGTATTACATATCTGTCATCATTCAAATCCAGTTATGCCGTGGCCAGTTTAAATTTACCTCAGCCGTGTAACTTCCTGCTATTAACTTTGATTAATATATGAAATTGATTTACAAATTGCTACGTTTTCAGCGACAGTAGTGTGTCATCAATAGGCACACCAGTGTCAGCTGTGAAGAGACGATCGTTTTTACCGACCCCGAACAAGACATTATCAGTTAGTTCAACAGATTCAGAGTGAGTTGCATTTTTCTTTAACAAGCATACACGTTTTTATTCTGTTTTCTTTTTATTCCATCTTTTGTTCTGGTTGTCAGTTCACTCAGCTGACATATCAGAAATTTTCAATTTCAATTTCTTGTGGCGAAATGTGCCCACATTGTCGACTTAGTCTGAATGAACGATAGAAATCAGTTGCTGTCACACTGTACATTAGGATGTCGTATTTGTATTAGTAATTGGTACTGAGAATTAGTCAAATGTACAATGATATTGATGTTGTGATTAGATGCACTAACATTAGTACAGACGTTGGCTTTAATGTTGTGCTTTCCATTGTTACATTAAGTTGCATAAGTTCTGGTAGTGGGTCAGTTGCATCTCTCTCTTTCTTATTTTTTTTTTTTTTTTTTTTTTTTTTTTTTTTTTTGGTCTTTTAAAAATAAAGTTTGAGTTTGAAAAAAGAGGGGGAAAAACTTAATTGCGGAAGTTTGTGCTTAGATAATGACCTGATATGTACTGATTACTTACAACATGTATTTGGCCCATTTCCGCAACATACTAACCTTTTGGCTTCTCCTTGCACATTTTTGTTAGCCTTGGTAAGGGTGTTGGCGGTAGGACCGGAAGTGCAAGTTCTCAGGGTTCTAACCCCTCTCCAGCTGTTGGAATGGTACGTATGTTTTGCCATAGATAGTCCTGGCAGAATTTACTCAATATTGCTTTTTACCGCCGACCACGTACGTATTACGAGGGAAGGTAATATTTTCAGTCGTGTTTAATAGTTCAAGATGGGGTGGGGGTTCCTTCCCGGACTTGTAAAACGTGAATGTCCCCTCCACAGAAGACCACCTCCCACAAATGAGAGATTTCCTCCACATGTGAGCACCTGCCACAAGGGGGGGGCGGGGGAGGAGCTCCTTCCCAGAGTGATGTCTGGATTTCCACCTCACCTAACTTTCACCTGAGGTGAAACTCCGGATGGAAAGATTGTCTGGAGTTTCTTCACCTTCCCTCCCCCACACATCACATAGGGGTGGGATTAAAATGCAAATGGACGTGATGCAAATCCGGATGATTTGTCCCGATTTGTCCTTCTGCATCTTCACCGGAGGTTAAATTTTTCAACAAATTTGAACCTCCGGTGAAGATTCAGGTGGAGTGAAGATCCGGTCACTATACCAGACCCAGATGGAAGATGGGGTCCCTATCCCAGTGGATCAGGGGATAGGGGACCATCCCCCACCCCGGGGAGGAGGAATAGGGACGGGGGCGTGGTTATTATGCCTTGGAATGTTAATGGAAGGCTGTCTTGTTAGGTAAAATTGCATGGTTTCCATGTGTATTTTAAGGCAAAACTTCTGTTCTTGTTTTATTTGTGTTCATATAAGGCCCATTACACCAGTGTATTTTATTTTCAGTTGGTTGATATAGGATTTGGTACCATTCCAGACACACCAACAGCATTTATGGTCAGTAAATAAGTAAAGTGGGTTTAAACTTATCAGATGACGTCTCTGCTCCGCCGTTAATCGTTTCCAAAATTGACATTAAAATTTGTCCAGAAATTTGTGCTCAAAGAAAAACAAGAAAAGGGCTCAATTATTCAACTCATATTGGCTGGTTACAAAGTAATTTTTTACTCGTAAGCATTGCTGGCTGCACAAGTGAGATGGTTTAGATAATTCGTCAACCTCAGTCGCGAAATTTTACGTCAGCGACACTGGCACAGAGTCTGGAATTGCAACTCAATTAACAAATATCTGTGTTTTGCTTTTTAGGCCAAGCCAAAGGTATTGAGTACGCCGCAAGCTAACAAAGAGAATCAGCCCAAATCTATATGGTCGCCAGTTCGGAAACCACGTATGGCATTAGAAGATGAGGTGATCCAATGTACAAAGCGATTTTCGGTCTACCAGAAAAAATAGCTGATCTTTCTTTATGAAATGTCCGTTATAATTATATTAATGTTTCACATTGCCGATTGGAACCATTGCTGCCTTGATGATCCAGGCTGATTACCGGATTTTCACTGTACGGATTGCAAACAATGCTGTATTTTCTTGCAATAATGTTTCATGTTTGGTGTCTTTTTTGATAAACGGAAAAAGATTTTATGACATATTATTATAATAGCTTTACCAAAAAGCATTTTCAGACATAAATATTGCAAATTGTTCTCAATCTAGCTATCATCGTACCAGGTAATGATTATGAATGGATTGGGCGGTTCAAAGTAGTCTTTAAAAATAGGTGTAAACTTAAGCACAGACCGCTGGACACCTACTTCTTGATTTCATGTGTGTAACTTAACCAGAATCTGCTTAATTACTGTTACATTACACCACGACATATTATTCTTTACGATGAATTATTGCCCGTTAACTATCACACTTTTAACTTTCGAACTTTCGTGGTGTAAGACGGTTAATCATCAGAAGACTGGGGTGCCATTGCAGTTAATCCCCTCACTCACTTCGTTCGCTCTGGGATTAATTTCGGTGGAGTCCCAGTCTGCTGATGATTAACTTTTACTTATTCTGTGAGAAAGTGGTGCTTAATTTTCCAGAGTATGTGCGGTGGTTTGAATTTAAATTGTTGATGCAGCATCGCAGCAGGATTACTTTTCAGTCATTTTATGTGATAATCGATGTCAAAGGTGTCTGTATTTTCTTTAGATGATTATCAAATCAAATTTAGAAGGCTAACAAAAGGTTATTCAGACTTTAAAGTTAAGTAAATTAACTACGCTACCTTAACTTAACAACATATTTACATTGCTATGAGCTAAAATAAATATTAACTGAATAATATTCAGAGTTTTTGTTTTATTGGTGGCTCGTTGGAGTCACCTTAGTGGTTGAGTTGGGGGGAATCGTAACATCCTGCCCCAAGCCTTTGGCGTTCTATGATCCTTTTCAGTCACTCCTGCTGCTGAAGCAGAGCTGAGCGACTTATCTTCTCTGTATGGTGGTTGTTTGTTTGCTTGTAGACAGAGAACTTAATTTCAACTTTGACACTAGATGGCTCAAAAGACTGGTT
The DNA here is from genome assembly GCA_038406175.1 of Haplosyllis leylae. Taxonomy (NCBI): domain Eukaryota; kingdom Metazoa; phylum Annelida; class Polychaeta; order Phyllodocida; family Syllidae; genus Haplosyllis; species Haplosyllis leylae. The sequence goes on from JBCAUG010236587.1 coordinate 18,598, forward strand.
TCAAATATTAACACTAGATGACACTACAGACTCCTAATAACACCACAGGTGCTAAATGACACCACATATTACAGCTGTACTTACAAAAATTCACTATTACTT
>JBCAUG010236698.1:0-18698 GCA_038406175.1 Haplosyllis leylae
GGTCCCCACCACGGGCCCAAAATTTCGGGGCAAAACCCGTCAATCAACCACTAAGGTGACTCTAACGAGCCACCAATCAAGATAGATAAAACTACAAACACTTATAAGGGTAAGACTGACAAATATTTTTAATAGAAAAAAAAACCCAAAAAAGTAATTTACTTCACTTTACTTATCTGTTGTTCAGTCGGGTTCTTCTGAATTGAACTGATCTTACTTACCGTTTGTGCTACTTAATCATTGACAAAATTATTTTGTTTTCTGTTGGAAAAATGTATTGATTTCTTAAGTTGGTATTTGTTTTTTTTTGGGTCAATAATCACGAGCACCCTTTCGGCATTGCCTTACAATTTGGAATAAATACTAGGAATGGGTGTGTATTCATTCATTTCCCTAGCAGTTTGATCTTTAAATGCTAAAGACTGTTGAACTACCTAAGTCAAAACTGATACATTTAACACATTAGCTAACGTTACTGACCACAAGAGAATAAGGCTGGCCCAAAAGTATTGGATTATTGACAGATCGGTCGATAAACGAACTGAACTGGTTTCGTTATTGGAAAGAATTTAGTTTAAATAATTGATATAATGTGTATCTGTAATTAATTATTAATATGTTTTAATCAAGATATGTGCAGTGAAATGTGCATTGAGGGATCAGCTGTCACTTTTCAATGAACTTGTTTTGACACAGAAAGCTTTACCAACGACATTGTTTCCCATGGGAGGCCTGTGGATGAAAATCGTTTTGACAGTGTCTCAAAACAGTAATTTTTTTTTTTTTGAGTTTTCAATGACGTGGTTGTCTGATATGGGCGAATTTTGACCTTCATATAGTTACCAATGATTACCATCGTTTTCAGCTTTTACCCCTTGCAGGTTTAAATGATAGTGACATCGGATTAAATTTTCAACTTGCCTCAATTTCAATTACTGAATGCAAGGGATATGTTGTATTGACTGCAACTACCATCTTTCGTCAAATGTATTCTGCTGTTGAGAATTCATATTTTAATTCATCGTGTTTCATTTGAAGTACAAACACTCATGAATTAATTGTGAAATGTACTTTAGAATGAACCGTTTCACTGTCATCTGTATTTGCAATAGTTTTAAAATTTATGTACATTTTTTGTTTGTTTTAGGGTACCCGAAAGATTGACGAAAAGCATAATACATCAAACGATAAATGCAGTACATTTCTGCCACCATCATAATGTAAGTACTCAGTGTTAGAAAACTCTTTGTCTGAGAGTGCCCCAGGAAAACGCCAGAAAACAATATCGCAGGAAAAAAAGTGTAAACAGTTCCCGGGGAATTTGGAAGTAGCTGATATACTTATAAATAAAGTATTAAAAGTTCATTTTTGTTTCGCAGTGTATACACAGAGATGTAAAACCAGAAAATATTTTAATTACCAAAGGAGGCCAAGTCAAATTGTGTGATTTTGGATTTGCCAGATTGTTAAGTAAGTCACTGCTATTTTTATTATACTTACTGCTTTGATCACAGCAAACTAATTTAGATGAAGACGTGAAGTCAAGAACCGAAACAAACAGTAATTAAATTTAATAATCACAATAAAACTGTTATAGGACAAAATGTTCAAAGGTAAAGGATGGAAATACTTTTATGGGTTTATTTCGAAAATGCTAAAACGGTCTTAAAATGTTGATTTCCCTTATTGTAGCTGGCTCAGGAGCAGAGTACACGGATTACGTTGCGACACGTTGGTACAGGGCACCGGAACTGCTTGTCGGTGACACCGCATACGGTCCTCCAGTTGACATATGGGCTATTGGTTGCGTGTTCGCGGAACTCATATCTGGACAAGCCCTGTGGCCGGGCCGATCTGATGTTGACCAACTGTACCTTATTAGAAAGACTTTAGGTAAAGGGAACAATTTCCTTTAATTAGTCTGTTGCTGGCACAATTACCACATGAATAGGAGAGGAAGGGGAGAACCTATTGATTAAAGTTGTTTTGCTTCTAATATGTCAATATTTTTGGACGGCCAAAAAATTGCCTCAGAGTAAAAGAAAAACTGCTGGTCGGTTAGTCCTGTGCGTCAAAAATGAAAGCCACAGCTGAAATGAAGATAAACAGATTGTATGCGAGGCATTTCGTGCACCTTTTTAAAGGAGTAAATGAAAACGAATTGTGATTTTAACTTCATAGGAAAAAATGATGTCGCATGTGTAAGACATTCCAAATCTTTTCAAATACATATTTTCCGTGATCTTAATTAGTTTCATAACCAACGAACAATCATGAACTTTTTGTAGTCAGGTTTTCTTGTATGCAGTGCATAGATTTCCAATACAATACCTTACAACAAATTGAACTTCATATTTGATATAGTTTGCAAAGTGGTGGTAAGAAATTATTGTTGGTTTGTTGACATGGACACTTACAGGGATCAATAGATTCAGAGAAATTCTTTGTTCTTGTAATTAGTTACCACTCAACGATCGGAAACACGATCTTGAGGACAAGTATAATGACTGATCGTTTTCACTTTGTTGGCAATGGTATTAACACAACACGGAGCAACGTTCGTGGGCCTATAAAAAGAGAAAGTGGTCATTCGTGATTTACCACAGTTGTTGTCCACACAACTGTGCTATTGAAATTTAAATGGGGATGTTTTGGTGACATTCAATTTTGTCAATGGGGTTTTACATGTTCCAAATAACAAGTTGAAAACGTGAAAGCGACGGGAAAACACCACAGAAAGTGACTTTTGAGTGGTCGTCGAAAATAGGAAATTAGGTGTCACCGTCGATAGAAATGTCCTTTGAAATCGGTATCGTTCGCTTAATGAATTCAACAGCTGCGTCAAGATCCCAACGACTTTCTTGTTATATATTGATTCGATTTCTCCGGGAACATTTATTTTGTCGATTTCTCCGACAACGCTTAACTTTCCAGGGAATATGTATCGAAAGGAAAGAGGACAGTTGACAAATGTTAAAATATTCTCAAATATTACGTCACATTTGTCTAATACTTTTTATTCTTGATAATGTGGAAACTTTTTTGTCCGTTGCCCTTAATTAGGAACTTTTTATTTCTCTAATGTCACTGCGGCTTACATTGCTTTATTGATTGAGCTAATGTATTTGGAATTTAAGCATGACTGATTGGGTTAGGGTGGTAAGGCCTAAGAAGCCGTTGAATCCGCATGCAAGCAATGTTAAAACTTCGTTTTGTTCCTTAGCTACATATGTAAACTGTCTAAGTGCGGAAACACTTTATTGGCAGTTACGAAATTGATGACTATTGGCAGTGATCTTGTGTTGCAATAGGTTTAACAAAGGTTACTATAGGTAGTAATGTAAAAGTTTGATAGTTCTGGTTGTTTAGATACTGTCAGTATTGCCTTCCCTTCCTGATTGATTGTGTGAAAAGAACTATTTGTATAATTCTGCTTGTAGTAAAATAAAAGAATGGTGCATTAGCAACAGTGATTACGTCTACAAAATGTAAATGAGGCAGAATTTCGACAGTTGAATTGAAACAAGAAAACCGCGTAACATTTAGCGCTACTGGTGTCGTTCTAAATCACCAAACATAAGGTGTCACATTTTAATGATTTTGAATGACCCAAACGTCCTTTATAAACATGGAAAGACTGCGTTGTACAAAATTGTGCCTTAACATTAAGACATCCCTCAGAACCTGTCTTGTCCATCTCTGTAGCATCACAGTTTACACAGCTGTGATACAACATAATACCAAATACTGCGACAGTCTTATTTGTTGTCCAACGATTTTATATGACCTAGGACAGCAGGTCTCTAAAATTCATGGCATTTCTGAATGACACAAAAATATTATTAAAATAAAGTAATTATTCTTCAGTTATTTTGTACGTAATTTTTTTCTCTCTTTATTCCAGGTGACTTACTTCCAAGGCATATGGATGTATTCGCCAACAATAGCTTCTTTAAAGGCTTGACCATTCCTACACCAGATATGTTGGTAAGTTAACCTGTGCATACATTTGAAAAATGTATTTGTGTACCGTAGTCAGTCTATTCTTTTATTTCCCCCACAAATTGATCGTACTTGGATCACAATTGGAAGATTGGTTCAAATCCACGCTGAAATTTCGTGCAGGTTCAAATCTGTGGTCGAATTTTGTTGCTAGCTTTATCAACTAATCAAACCCCAAAATAACAAACATTTCACTGACATTACCCAAATACAGGAAAGAAAAGTAGAAACGAAAAAGATGCCATGGAAAACCGTACGTAAATTATCGTTACGTGTAAAATCGTAGGGTGTGGCCTTTACTAGTATTTGGTGCTTGCATCAGTTTGTTGATAGAAACTTCTTTGAAGTATTTTTGGAACATGTTCTTTTTTTCTAAGTGTGGTAACTCGCTGCAAGATCGAATTTAACTGAAGATCCTTACATTTTAGTAATATTTTAAGCAATTTTAATTAAAATGGTTGTGGCTTTTATAAAGGGATTTGATTACAGTATTTTGATACTTTTTGTATGTTTATTTTACATACAACTGTGTTTGTTCAGCCAATGTTAACCAGAAGATGAGCTGAATATTGATGTACACAAATAATGTTAACAGTAGTTGCATCTGCTTTCTGCAAACTTACATTACTTTGTCAACAATATGGGAAAAAACGTATGGTATCTTGTCAATTAATTGAGCTTTGAAACCTAATATGATGGTGTATTTTCCTTGTCGTATTCTGCTCACGAAATGTAATATGAAATTGTCGAATGTAATGATGAAGGTAATTACAGCTGTATTATTTGTAAATTAAACTCATCACACACGTGGAGTTCTGGAAAGGGCTTTTAGTACACCTCTCAAGATGTGTCAGTGTCGACTATTTCCCATTTCTAATATCGGAAGAAAAACAGTAAAACTATGCAGAACTTTGTGACCATTGTTCTCAGCCAAGCTAACCTTAATTTCTAGGAGCCATTTTTGAGCAGCAAGATTAATTTAACACCACGTGAAATATGAGCCTTTTGATCCCATTGAAGATTGTCTTGACATGAAAATAGCCACAGGTTGTCATTGACGTCCATATTTCAACAAAGATGAGTTCATTTGTACAGAAAACTATTAACTTTCGAGAGCTTGTGTTTACCATATTTATTTGCCTTATAAGGCAAAAACTTTTTACCCAACACGTTCGTATCTGCGGCAACATCATGATTTTAACCTGAATCATATCAAGTTTCCTCAATTTGAAGAGTTGAATTATTCTGAAGTGTGTTCGTAATGATTTGGCAACCAAGATGTTTATGCTTATTTATAGCCAGCAATTGCTTACCTGTAGCCAGAATCTTAGTATGTTTTTAATTTGATTTGACAAGAAATTATTATTTTGCCAAATAAAGTAGCCACTAAAGATCAAATGAGTAACTAGTCAATACAAAATTGATGAAAAAAACCAAGAAATCAGCTTTGATACAAATGGTCTAATTTTAAATTCATTGGAAATGATTTTTTCATGTGTGGGTGTATATATACACATGAGGGAGCATTTTACACGGCCCCAGATAGTATAGTGATGGCCATTTTGCAGGGCACTTACGTTCATTGGAATATCGAGCAGCCCAGAATGTTTTACATTCAGTAAATTCACATCGGTGACACTCTTCATCCTTTCAGAAACATAATATCACTGAAAAAAGGTTCTGTTTTACCTAGAACCAAAAAACTAGCATTTTATAGTAAAGATGGGCTTATGAATTCGATTGCGTGCACATTTACATTTCGATGAAATGTTTCATTAACTCCAGTAAGAAGTAACTGCTGGCATCATTCGCTGTCCCTGGTGAAAATGGGCCTTCAGTGTCCTTGGAGTAATTTTGAACGGCCAGAGGAAACAAAGTTAGAATGATACCAGTTTGATGTTTGTTTTGCGATAAAATCAATTAAGGAAAAGAGCGAAACACATAATAAATGTCAATTTGTACATAACTGTCACGAGAACAAGGCATTCAAATATATACTTGAATACGTGTTATTTATTGATCAGCAAAATAACTGTTTATAGATATCAATTTTTCATACTTGTTGACAGGTGTTGCTAGTCAACTTGTACAGATTAACTTAGGAAACACTGTAAGGATAGATCATTATTTCCATTCGAAAATTACCGCATACGTCAGCGCTCTTTTACAAAAAAGAGTACTTCAAAGATTTATGAAAACGATCAGGAAATATGTCCTCATAATAAGCGGATATATTTCCCGCTTCCTGATGTTATTCTAGGCATGAATTGAAATACAGTTAGCAACATGTATGTCCCTTACTTGATTCTATTTTCTAATTCAGGGGCGGATCCAGAACTTCTCCTAGGATGGGGCGCCAACCCCCGGCCGGGAACACCTACCAAATATATTAATAAAACGTTCTGAAACACCGTATGAAATTAAAGAAATTTTGGTCGGGGGGGGGCGCTCCTGGCCAGTTAGCAACATGTATGTCCCTTACTAGATTCTATTTTCTAATCCAGGGGCAGATCCAGAACTTCTCCTAGGCGCCAACCCCAGCCGGGGACATCTACCAAATATATTAATAAAATTTTCTGAAAAACCGTATGAAATTAAAGCAATTTTGGTCCGTGGGGGGGGGCGGGAACGCCCCCCTCAGATCAGCTACTGTAATCTTTGATAGTTTTGAAGCCTCTTTTTTCGATATAATTAATACAATCATCTTGATAACGAAGTATAATATTTATGTGCAGAAATGTTCTGACAAGAAGCTGAACTTTGCAGGAATTTTTAAACAGGTCGCAATATGTAAAAATACTGAAATTTACGTTTCTAACCGCACTGGGAAAGTAACGAAATAAAGGGTACAAATTGAGTATGTATGATATGATCTCAACTCCAAAAATATTGAAACCGATACACCTGCTCTGGTCTGTACCGCGCATTCCTTGTTATTCTGGAAGTGGATCCTTTACAGCAGAGGTTGAGGTTGAGATACGACGCGCCCAAAAACATAATCGACAGTGAAATCGAGTATGTTTAAAAATATTCATTTTTTGTAACATACTCGATTTCACTGTCAATTACGTTTTACTCTTCAGTGCTGCAGGAAACCAATCATACTCGATAGTTAAATGGAGTATGTTACGAAAAATGAATATTTTTAAATATACTCGATTTAACTGTCAATTATGTTATTTTCGTCTATATTTCAACCTCAACCTTAAACTAAACAAGAACACCTTATCTTCTCACTCTGGTATCTGTGCATTACGCACGGTTTTCCTTGTGGAAAATTACAAATTTTTCCCAATTTCCAACATTGTCCTGGATTTCAAAGACACCAAAACTAAATTTTGTTTCAGGACATTCTGAGCAACTTTGATTTTTTTTACCTTGCCCCACCTACTCTGCCGATAGCCTAAACCTAAGTTCAGTGCTCCAAAATAACCATCAGTACCAACATTGATCATCTTGAAAAATGTCAGGGTTTTTTTTGGTTTTTTTTTTCATTTTTTCTACCATAACGTGTTTCAGGACTTTCTTAACAACTTACGTACTTTTTACCTGTATTTTTTTTTTAGAATTTTTAGGTGGTGGTTCAAAATCTCATTCACAAGAGCTAACTAAGGACTCTGTGAGCCAAAGTTGGAGGCCAAAAATACAGTTTCCTTTAAGCACTGGCCATTTCAAAATTGATTTTAGTACATATCTCTACATTTTTGTGTTTAGAACCACAAAAATGGCTCTTCCTCCTGAAAAAATGGACTTAGACATATGGTTTAAAGTAACATTGTACTTGACTCAGGCAATCTGAACACATTGTGAGGAACTGTTACCTTGTAAAAATGTTACCCCAGAATGATGGTTACCTTTCTTGTTTATGTACCAAATCTATTTAGGAAATATAATTAAATATTTAAAAGCATTTTTTGTGGGAAATGTGTAATTTTTACGCGTACAATTACAAATAAAAACCATAATGATATGGATGGAGTAATTCTAACATAGGAAAGGTTGATCGATTAATTGATGCTCGGCTGTAATATTCTTGATATGTGCATGTAAGTTCATCTTGAGTTATACTAATATTAAAGGCAGATGTCAATTTTTTGATTCGTTTACAAAATTGTGATAAGATTGTCCGTGCATGAACAAAGTCAATCAGGAATGATGCATAATTTAAAATAATGGACGGAAAGTACAGGTGAACAACCAGATGACATTAAGATTTATTTCAGAGTTATTTATTTGCTGTTGTTATTAAGTGCCCATGGGAGGTGAGAGTTTTATTGCTGGTACCAAAAGTGAAGCAGTTGATGGAATATTGATCGCAATTTGAGTTACTGAAATGGATATGGATGCGGTCCAGAATTATCAGAACCGTTTGTCGTGATGTCCGCAATACTGCCGAGTGTTCGTCAATTGTCTCAAATCTATTTCCTGTTATTTATTCATGTCTCATAAGCATTTATATTATTGAACTTGAGGTACTTAGAGTCGGCGACTTGCTTTCCTCAGATAGAGAAAAAATACAAGTATTGTTTTTTTTTTTTATTGGCGTCAAACGGTTTCTATTTGACGTACATCATTGCAAAAGTGTTCCTTTGTGCAGCGATTGCTGATGCCATCAGACAACGAAAATGTATTTTAAATTATTTATGCATAAACAACCACAATGGATATCTATGGTTCTATTAGTGGTCAATAAATCAGATAATTGTGGAATATACGATATCATGCATTGTTATTTGACCGAAAAGTTAGACATCGCAGTTGTTTAGTAATACACTGTACCTAATGCTTCTTTTTCTGTATTTTTGCAGGAGCCTTTGGAACAGAAATTTCCGAATATAAGTACCCAAGCGATGAGTGTTATGAAGGTCAGTATACGGCGATACGAAGCAGTGCTTTGTAATTGTGAAAGTGTCTTGCGGAAAATGTCAATCTTGAGTGAGTGTGAGAAGTGCTCAATGTGGAAGAGAAAAGAGGATTGAGAAGAACAAGAAGAAAAAGAGAGAACGTTTCATCATACATACAAGTGTTCACTTTAAAGATCATTAAAATTTCCAAATTGTACTTTTACATTCCATCATAGTTATTCAACCAAGGGCGCAGACAGGCTAGCAAGCAGCTCCCTTGAAATCGTACAGCCATCATCGATGATTCTCACTTCTGCTGTGATTTTGCTTTAATTGATCAGATCTCACCCACACTTTGTTCAGAATGACTAAACATTTTAAACGTTGTAATTTCTCACATCGAAACCAAGAGGTAAAGTAGTAAGTGTCGGTACTGTTATTAATTTGTACTCAGAAAGTAGATGGGAATCGCTTATTGATTTAGTCACGACCTCCAACGACGATTACGCACAGAATACTAAATATGGTCAGGTTCTAATTCTTCCTAGTAATGGAATAGTAATTAATGGCATGAGTAATTAATGGTTATGGAAAAGTGCACATGATTGCACTCTGAATTGAAGAAGTGGCCTTGAGAATTTGTTCATAATAGGAATAAAAAATCTCGTTGATTTCAAAGAACGTTTAATGGATGCACAGTGAAATGGAAAAAATTGGTTCAGTTATTGACTGACTCTGGGTTGTGGTAATTGAAATCACAGCTTTTAGTTTGAGAAGGGTAGTTCCAACCTCGTTCTCCCTTTTCTGTACTAGGCAGAGTCGTAAGATGATTGACTGTCTCCTGAGAAAAGGAAACAACGTCCAGTAGATTGTTACTTTATATGACAGCAGCTGTTGCTAATCTCATAACATGATGCAAATCCGGTGTTCACTCAATTAATAACAGATGAACCAGGACAATATTCAATCATATAGGATGCCATTTGAATTATAGGGCCAACTAGTACAGTGAATTTCACTTGAGATTTGTCACGAGTCGTAAGATGATTGACTGTCTCCTGAGGAAAGGAAACAACCTCTGGTAATTTAAACAACCACAGCTGTTGCTAATCTCATAACATGATACAAATTCAGTGTTCACTCAATTAATAATAGATGAATCAGGACAATATCCAATCAAACATGATGCCATTTGAATTGTGGGGCCAACTAGTACAGTGAACTTCAGCTAAGCACTTCAAATTTGTCATGTTAGACCCAACCCTTCTTGCCCAGACAAAGTGTTCCTACCCGTCTATAATCGATAGGAGTCCGCTCATGACCGTCGATCAATCGGACAAAACGGTACCAAACAGTTCTCATGCAAAGAGAACATCATCCCTTCTAATGAATGCTATTGCAAGGTATTGGCGCCAGCTTTGTGAGAGTTTTTATTCATCACAAGTATTGAGTTGAACTGAATGTATTCCATTTTTTTGTCGTGTATATCAATCGGTTTCATAATTGATAAAAGTTTTTCCCTGTGGAAAAGAGAATACGTGTTCACGGTTTAACTCATTTCCTAAGTTCTTTCTCTCTTTGGCCCCTCATTAAGTATAAAATGTGACGTAAAGTTAAAAGGAAAATTCTATTTATACATCTGAACATCTATTTTTTGGTTCAGGTTGCTGTTAAATGATCTGTGGTGAGTGAGATTATCAATAGCCTCTGTGGATAATGGTATTGGCAGTTTTCTGTAAAACTGCCTCGTTTGTCAAAGGACAATCAACGACATTCAATATTTGCGGAAATGAATATTGATACCTATTCAGATTTTTGCCTTAGTTATCATGGCTTCGCCAAAAACCGGGTTATTTACCTCACCAGTAAATCCCTTGGATATCCCAAAGTAATTTGTGTTTTAATTTTAGAAAATTAAGGGTAGAATATTTTCTCATGTGCATTCTCTCGTTGCTTTCAAACAATCAAAGTATCTCGTTTTTGTTGAGGAAAGAGAGATTTTAAAGAAGGGCCCAGCTGAGATTAGGATTCACATCAATTTGCTGAAGACATTCCACAATCTTGGATCAAATTATAAAACATTAACACGCGCAATAGTAACAAAGTCTTCCTTCCAACATGGTCCCTCTGAACATTGGTTATAAACTCCAGTAAATTGGTCATTCATTGCCAGATTGTTTTCATTTTCATCATTTACCCATGATTAGGTAAAACTAAAATACGTCTACTGCCATGACCCCCACAGCGACGAAAACTTAATCCCCAGTTCAGGGGTGCCTCCTTTCCCGATATTCTGGAAGCGGTGGTAAACACAGATATGGTAATATTTGCCACATATATGTATTTCAAAATGTTCAGGTTTTTGTTCACCTGATTGAAAGCAGTTGAATAAGGCTAAAAACTAAATGTACCAGGTTATCTCCTTTGACATCCTGATTTTAGCGTGTGAAAATAGGTTGTCGTGTGTGGTGAACAGAAATGGTGCCGTGAACCAATCGGATTTAAAAATTAGAATTAGATTCTACCCATATATTTCTAATCGTAAAAAATGACACAGTTATTCTAGAAGTGTCATATTTGATTGACTTCAAAATGAAATATAAATTGAGGAAAGTGTTGTATTGACACGGAAAATAAAACGTCTGAAAAGGGCTTTTACACCTAAAAAAAAGAAGCTGAAAACGTTTTTTTCCTGCAAGCAATTCTTGCCAATTCTTTTTCTGTAGTTTTTTTGTCTGTGGCTTTCGACATGATATGCAGCAATTTTATGGATTATTATTGACTAAATGTGCTACCAATTTGGGCCTACCTATTGATGTCAATAAAAGAAGTTGCCAGGCAACTTTAAGAAAATATTTGCGATCAAAATGGCTGGCACATACCAATGTTACGAGGCATATAAACACGTTAGTATCGATTCATTTTGATACGAAGTTTAGATTCCTGTCAGTAGTGATCATTATGACAAAAAATGTTTCAATGTTTTGCTTACATATTTTTGTGTTGCCATGACAATCCGCTGCATTACTTATGAAGGGTTTGATTGATTGCATTTTTGGCTTCATCTGAAATGGTGTTTTTCATTCACTGGAAAATAAGGTAATCAATGCACAAAGGAATAATAAGCCTCGTTACACACTATGTCGTGATCCTGGAGAAAAGAACTGCTGAGTCTCTGTTATTAATACGAAACTGATGCTAAAATGTCCATAAATAGACTAATAGACGATGCATGTCAGAGCATGCATTTGCGGATGAAGATGCATAGTAACTCTGTTGTATTGCCTCATTTCAATTTTCAGTTGTTAGCAACGGCCAATAACTCCGCGTCATCAAACTCACTCCTTTCCTAAAATAAATGTATTTTATGAGCGTTATTGTGACATTTAACGTGACAGGTTAGCATCTTGCCAAAAAAGTGACATTAACAGAATCCGCCACAAACGTATTCCGATGACTCTTTTTGAAAGCTTTTCCTTTCGTCGTAATCTACTGGTTTATGTACTTAGTGTACGCGTCAAACAGTTGGAAAAATTATTGACTGACCAATATTGATACCTTGTCGTTTTATCTGGAAGGATAAAGTATGTGCGGCGACGAAACTTTTAGATTCAGATCTTGTTATTTCCAGTGTTTTAATTTTAACAGTCTTCATTGTGATTTTTCCACATTTAAAAATATTGAAAGAGTCACTAATGACGCCTGCAGTGTAACACTGGTGTAATTTTTCCTTTAAAAGACATATTTTACATATTGTTTACAGAAATATCTTCTTCGTATCTTCAACCTCTTTTTGATTTTTTTACAAAAAATTTGTGGCATTCTTCACATGGCTGAAACAATCACTTGCTTTTTGTGTATTGTTTCATTTGCCCGAGATGCGGTGCGCGGATGACAGTTATACAGTTGATATGAGAACAACAACGACGACGTTGGTGCGTGTGTTAACATTAAGATAATGTTGTTTTCTATAATAGTTGCTAAACGAAATGGCTCTTATTTCAGGGTTGTTTTATGATGGATCCGTGCGAGCGCTTTACGTGCGACGACCTCTTGAAGCATCTGTACTTCGAAATGTTTGATAAAATGGTCGACTAGGTGAAGGACGAGCATTCTAAAAGAGGGCCGAAGCGATCACATGGCAACAGAGAAAAGAACAATTCCAGGACAACAGTGAGTATAGTTTGTAGGGATACATTTTACTTTCTGAAATTATTGCAATAGTCAGCAATTATTTCACCACTTTTTTGGTCACTTAATTAACATAATTTGGAAGTGCCTTTTCATCTAACTAGAGCACATTCATATTTTTACCCAGTGAAGCCGTTTTTATCGAGTTTCTGTCATCCAGAGAAAAAATTGTAGCTTTTGGCCGACGTTGATTGTTTCATTCTTCTCTTAAATTTACATCCTGAATGTTAAGTTGTGTAAAGCTGTCAAAAGCCGAAACGTTACGTCACCGGTTGTTCGTTCGAATCATCAGACACAATTTAGAGACATCGTTATTTTTATATTGATTGTTTGTATGAGGCTCTCTATGGTGAAAATCTGCTGAATCGTGAAAAAAGGGGAAATCAATATCTAAATTGTGTTTTATATTTATTTTTATTTTTTCAGCATTATCAATCGCTGCCACAGTTAACTGGTAACGCACCAGGATTGTCTCAGTCGCCGGTACCTAACTACCCCAACTACCAAAGCAAGTCAAAGCAGAAAACTCCCCACCTACCAAACATCTGACTGCAAGGCCAAGGGGTTTATCGTCATGACAATAACAACAGCTCCAGTGACTTGAGACACTGACGAGAAAATCCCGGAGGCCTGCACTTTGTTTCTTGCACCGTCTATCCTCCTTACGACTCCCTGGCGCAAGAAAATCATGCATACAGTAAGATTTAGGAAGGATTTTGAGCCAAATTAATTGATTTAAAGTTTTCTTTGAGAAATCGAAAGTAATTTATCAACCACTTCAAAATTTGCATCTCGAGTTTTTCAGGGAGTCGCTCACGCACTTATTTCCATATGCTTTGTGGTGATAAAGAGTTGAATCAGGGAACACTCTATTATTATCAGGATCTGTACCAGATCAGGAAATAGCCTTAACTGACGGCTGAGTACCCGCTCTGAAAAGGAATATTTAAGTGTTATCCTTAAGTTGTTAAGTATCCTTAAGTGTTATAATAGTCAGCATCATGTGCTATCTGGTCAAATTAAACTACTGAATAAGTACAGTAGTTCTTTATTTTAATAAAGAGAAGGAAAGTTATAAACTTGTTATGATTACGTTTAAAGGGTTGTGATCTCCGTCTAGCTTTGAAGTTATTTGGCCATGGTGTTATGTGTGTGGTGATCTATGCTATTGTAATAATGCACGTGTGGCACAAAGCCTGTACTTGCGCTAGTTTCAGGCAATATTGTTAAAATGTGTAATTAATCTGGCCCATTTATGGGTTAAAATACATGCTACACTAATGTAACATCAATTGCGGTTTCCCTGATTGTAAATATTCAGATGATATTCTGTGATGTTCCAAATTTTAAGTCATTACATGTTTGATGGTTTGTCAATAACCAATGGATGGTAGAACCAATGGTAAATACAATTTGTGATATGTGACATTACATTGATGAAGTGATAGCTGAAAAGTGTTTGTTCGATGTGAATGTGTCATGTACATGTTCTATATTTAATATATGTATGTGTTTATGTGCGCAGGTTCATGATAATTAGGAATGACAAATTTGTAAAAAAAAAAAAAAAAAATTTTAAAAAACATCTTTCAGAGGCATATTTGATAAAAGTTGGTTCAGTTCAGTTGGCCAGTTCTTTTATTTAACAAACGAATGATCAAGAGCATACCCGTCACTATTTCGGACTGAATTTGCAGTAAAAGCTGTTTTAACCGGACAGTCTACAGTTCGGAAGTGATAGGTGGGAGGCAAATTTGAACTGTTGTCGAGATATAAATAATAGGTTCAAAACAGGTCTTACTGTGAATGTTAAGCATATCCACCTGTTAATCAGGGAAAGACATGTTTGCTGTAGAAATATAAAATGAGCCGTGATACAGTGGATGTACCAAGGTAATTTTAAACCAAAATTATAGTGGATATTTCACTTTGCATGGCTATTCAGCTTCAACATTCTTGACGCTCACGCATCTGAATCACGTGGAAAGTTGCCTCCCTTTTCGTACGATCTACCTCGTTTGTTCATGACTGATATTTATGAATTGTAGTCTATGTTAATGGTACTGTGAACTAATTGTTAATTATTTTAGGACAAAAAGTGTGTACATAACCTAACATTACTGTGAAAAATAACACGTGTTTGGAAATATCTAGTTTAAAGCATATCATTCCAGATGTAGTAATTTAATGTATTCTCTTGTAAATAACATCTATATTTAAACTTTTAACGCAATCTTAGAATGTAGCGTCAGTCACTTTTGTCAGAGCTAAATTTAGAAAGGCCTTTGTCGTCACTTTTCTTTTAACCGTAGATGCACAAGATTGTTAGAGGTGAAAATGGAAAAAACTAAATCTGTTTCAATCATAATCATGAAATATAAGAGGAAAGTGTTGCAAAGGGAAAGGGGCAACAGAAGAGTAACCCATGGGGGGAATTTATATCACGAATAGAAATCAGTTAACTAGATGTTTATGTTCGTATTTACATTCCATTTCCTGGGTTATTCAAGGTAGGGAAATTTACGTCGGAAATAATAAAATTCTGATTGAGTGGATACGTCAATATAATTATGAAATTATCTTAAAATTGATGTTCACTGTGAACAGCTAAAACTAATTTATGGCAGCGTGAATTAAGTGAATTACTGGTTTTGGAAAAAGCTTGAAACAATTTAGCTGTTATGAATAACGTAAATCACGCAAAGGGTTATGAATAACGTAAATCACGCAAAGGGTGGCATGTACATGTAGCACGTTGCTCTTTCGGCTGAGGGAAGTGTTATGGCGTTTTCTTTCTGTTTAACACGTCAAACTGTTTTTCAAAATTGATTGTGAAATAAGTCTCGTTTGTTTGTGTCTTCTGGAAAAAAAAACTTTGAAAATCGCTTCAATATTTTAACAGATTAATAACACATTTAAATGGGTTTGCAGTGATGCCTTATGATTTCTCGCCTCCGGGTCAAGTTCTGTGTAATTCAATACTTGAACTTTGCAAAGTGTTAATTATTGCATTTATAAACAAACAGTGGTGTAGGTGTTAATGATTATTATATCACTAATGTAAATTACAGAACTTGATATACGTAGTGTTTATTGTTTCCATTAAATAGATTCAGAAGTAATAGTAATAAGTTAGTATGTTTATTGTTAATATCAAATGCACCAGCGCTCTGTACACACTTATCTTGTATATTTCATAAAAAAAAAATCTTATTGTGGTCATTTGTACAACACTTTACGAACAAAATGGCATCTTTTACATTTTACTGCTTAGAGTTGCTGGTACCAAAAACATAATTCTGATATTATACTAAATATTCTCGGGATAACGCATTTATTTGCAGGGAGACACACGGACACCCAAACATGCACATACTGTACAGCTTCAATCATTATTTATTAGGGCATTGCAAGCTAAGGTACCTACTTACCTGCAGCTCATATATTCAAAAATAAGACATGAATTATTCAAAAAAATATTTTTAGAACTATTCAATTTTTTTTTAAATACTGTAATCGTTTGTAGATGTGCAGCAAGATTTTATTTATATACTTGTTTTCAACCCAAAAGTTTACATTGTAGTAATGCATGTAATGTTGAATGCTTTTGCCCTTTTCCCGATCTCCGCCAATGCAAGAAGATGACAGAACTGATCACAGATTAGTTGAACAAAAATCGCTGTTATTTCCTGTATCGGGATTTCCGCACTACATAACGTAATGATAGGAGCTTTTCAATTCATTCCTATTTGCCGTCCATTCTTTAAGCCTGTGATTCTTATGTTGTTGCCAGTATCTTAGAATTAACACTGTTAGATTAATATAATGCATAACTTTTGTGTATAATTTAATGAAATGTGGATGTAAATTATTATTACTGGGTGTTAGATTTATCTAATTATTGACCGACAGGGCTAAAAGTCTTTATTGCCAAAGCATGCGAGGACCGTTACGTTACTGACATTTCGCCCCGCTTGATCAAACATTGAAACTTGTTCAATTCCATAAACGTAAAGTAAATAAATACTGTACATATTAAACAAACAAATCTATTTGTGTGTCCTACGTAGTTCCATAAAAGTAGAACATGCGTGAATGCTGCAGCTTGTTTTAAAATACATATTTATTTTGGCTTTTTGTTGGCATATATTATTCCGTGCAAGATCTTGTTGGCAAAACATTATGTATAGTGTGCTATTTTAGGGGTCTGAGAGTAGGTCTGAAATAAATTTAAAATTAGATATGTTATGCTGTAACAGTAAATTAGATATGTTATGCTGTAACAGTTCATCAACAATACTTAAAAGAGAAAGTGATATTGAGAGAAATAATTATAATAATTCGCATGCAAAAATGAGACAAAGCTTAGAGACAACGCAGAAGTTAGAAAAGTAGTTGATTGCATTTTGGAACTGTTTTGGCAACTGAAGCCTAAGCAACGTGATAACAAATTGATCCTTTTAAAGTCCTGTGCCAAATGCACGAACAGTAGTTTTAACTGCTCGTGATTGGGCAGCCAGAGCGCTGCTGAAGCTGCCTCGCATCGTATCCTCATCAGTGCGAGGGGTGGATCTGTTTCGTACGCTATTGTATGGATTAGGAAACGCAGCTTCTTCTGCTTGACTAAACAACGGGGAAAAAACTGTCACGAGTCCTCGGGCCTGTGCTTTTACGGGGGTTTAACAATAGTTTCACACACGTTATGAAAGTCCATTCCCCAAGCGAATAGTCTTTCATTAGACAAATGGGTTAATTGATGAAATATGTAACAACGACAAAGTACCTGGTCAAGGTTTCTTTGCGTGTCAATTTTTTGGCACTGAACACCCAATGACTTGCACGTTTGTACAATACGTCAAAACGTCATCAAGGATACATTGCTTTTTACTTTAGCAAGGTGAAAGACATTTATTGTTTTTCATTGAATAAAAATAAAAGCGGAAACCTTATATATTATGTGGTTGAAATGCCAGAAAGCAATCTTTTCTTTTTAATAAATTTTTGGAGGACATAAGTTCTTTTTGTGCCCAGGGTGCACCCCATACTTGCATGCTTTGTTGCAACACCTGCTGGTGGACAGCACGGCAGCTAAGCTATTTTCAATCCTGTTTTGATTTCCAGTGATTTGGTTTGCCCGATTCAGCAGGCAAAACTGTAAACTCTATTCGAGTTTTCCCGTAATACACAAAGTTGGCATCTTTGTACAACTTCTAATGTAAATAAATTGGAAACAGTTAAGAACCTAATGAGTTTCAAAGTAAATTTACATTTGCAGTGGTGTTTTGAATTTTAACTGATGTGATGAATTTCTCTATCTATCATATTTTCAAATTTAGGGAAGCTCAAAAATGTCAACATTGCCAACTTAGTGTATTGTGGAAAAACTCAATTGTGTTATTTATTTTTTTGTGGAGGTGTGCGTCTCTTACGTCAAATCAAGAAATCAAAATAATTGAGTTTTCCCTACATGGAGATGCATTCTGTAGATTCTACAGAATCACGAGAAAACAAAAACAATCCAGCAAAATGTTACTCCCAGTGGGAGTTGAACCCAGGGCCTCTAACTTTAAGCCCTGTGTGCTATATATATGTCGTGCCAGTAGAACGAGGAGGCACGCCTACTGGCAGTCAACCTTACACTAGCCTCTCCTTCCGGGTGGA
>JBCAUG010236809.1:0-18697 GCA_038406175.1 Haplosyllis leylae
GAAAAAGAGGCTGTTTGCCCTTGAATGTCAGTTTTGGAAAGGTACTCTTCACTATACGCTTGAATCATTTACATAATCTTTCCAGACCATCATATTCCTTTGACATCCACCTTACAATCTTAACTCCCCTGAAAAACAGTTGCTTGGTTAATAATCCTTCCATACTTCAGACCTTGCTTCCAACAGATTAACCAGAAAAAGCTACTTAGAAATTAATCTTACTGAAGGGGTTTTGAATGAGCCATGTGCGGAAATCTTTTGACACACGTGCAACAACCTAAGTCACTTGAAACTGCATCAACAAGTGTGACGTGACTACATCCCTTCCTCCCTAGGATCACTGTAACAGATCCTTCGTCTAACAACAGAACCACTTGTGCTGTGCAGACCCTCTCCACAGCTTTCTCCGTAAAATCAAACCTCGCTGCCCAGGCCATGACAGGAATTTACCTGACATTCCGTGTTATGAAAGTACATGATTAACTGTATCGTCCTTTCATGTCTCCCGTCGTCTAATTAGATGAATTTGAAAAAAAAACTGACAAAAATTAGTTTTTAATCTTTTTCTCGTGTTCTAATCATACTTGCTTTCATCTAGTTAGTGTATCATTGGGATTATCTGATGAGACAAACATCTCTCATTTTAAGAAAAAAACTGGAATAATATCTTTAGAATTTTACTAGCCGGACATTGCCTAAATTGCAAAAAGGGGGGCGGGGATGGGTGATTCAAAAAAGGGTTGGTTGATTCAAAACTCTTTAACATCATGAAGGGTCCGGTCCATTGATATATATACTGAAGAAGAAAAACAGAAAAAGTCGACTCCGTAGTCAACATTTCGTCCCTTGCTTATGAAAGACGGCAGTGTACTCACTCTGTTGCAGTTAAAACCTTGAAACATTTTCTGTGTATCATTACTAGCAATAATCGCACTTTCGGCTGTCCATTCATTTACACGGATTCTAATTCACAATGCTACTCTGTTCAGTTGAGTTTTTCACGATAGACATTTCTGTCAGATTATCTGACAGATCTAAAGTTAACACAGAACAAAATAAAGTTCGCCAAAAATTGCCCATGATCAGGAGGTCATGGGTTCCAACCCCACTTGGGGCAGTTATTGACAAAATTTATTTTGTTCTGTGTACATTTAGATTTGTTAGATAATCTGACAGAAATGCATCAGATTTCCTTATCGTGAAAAACCCGAATAACACCTCAACAATGTTTGGTACAACAAGGGCCATTGACTAACTGGGCGGCCATATTTGGTAATAATTGCTAGTAATGTTCTTGTGCAGCTCTCTGACGACTATTGTACAGAATCATACAGAGGTTTTATTTTCACATTTTCAGTTACCGGCGTGGTATGCTAAATTCTACTTTTTTGCCAACTATATAGCATTTGCCAACAGCGCCTTCAATCCAATTATTTACACTGGCTTCAATGAAAATTTCAAAAGAGGTAAGGACCATACATTTCAACGGTTACAAAATAGACATTTCTTTTTCAGAATAGCTCCTTGAATATGTCTACTAAAAGTAGTAGTTAAAATTTGGATTTGGAGCCATTTGTTATTGAAAAACTTGGATTGTGAACTTTGAACATGTCAATATTTCTCTCAATCCGGTGAGGCAGGATTTGGGCTGTTTTTTTATTTACTGGCCCTTTTTGAAAGGGACCGAAGCACTCTGGAAATCCTAGTTCCTAGATCTAATTTCTCCTACAATGAATATTTTGTATAATACCGTCACCCAACAAAGAAAGGGTCTGAGTCACATTGTATAGAAATTTCAGGGGAAATAAATAAACAGTTTTGAACTGCAGTAATATGTAAATTATTATTAGAAAGAAGTTACTTTCATTTAATATCTTCATCTGAAAAATTACCATTTTAGCAATTAAAACAGGGTGTAAAGTTGAGAAAAATATTCACCATTCCAATGGTGAATAAGATAGAGATTACTATTGATTTCAATAGGTCTCGAGGCCAAACGTTATTACTCAAATACTCAAAAACAGAATGGTGAATCTTTTTTCCTACCATCATTGTCGACAATTTGCACTATAATTTAATTCATTCGGCCAAGTGAGTAATCTTAATAGATGACGAAAGTTTATTTTAGAGAGATTTAATAGCAAACTATTTTTATATTAAATCAATGGTTCCGTGTTAAAGGAGTAACATAGTTCACCTTGAGAGGTAAACTTAAATCTAATGTTACAATGAGTAATATCACACAAAAGACATCTAATCGTTATGAGCGGATGCACTGTGACCAAACTGGTCAACTTTGCTGTCAGTGATTTTGGTGCAAAAGAATCTGTTCATTGCAACCAGTTGATTCTTCAACCAAGTTCGTAAAAGAGAGATCTGGTACATTAAAGAATTTTTTCACAGACATGTTCATTGTTGATTCAACGGTTGATTCTTTAACCGAACTCATAAAAAGGTACCTGGCAGATCTATATGGAAGAATTTTTTTCAGAGATTTCGAAAAAACCCACATGTTTAAATCAAATTGGTCATCTGATTCTAGTTTTTTTCAAAATGGGGAGGTTTCCATCTAATTGGATGAATTAGACAAATTGGACAGATGCGGTGGTGCATGAAATAGGTGCTTTTTAAAGTTCCCCACAAGCACAGTTGACTCTGTTGTGTAATGGTTAAAGCAGTTGGAATATAAGCAGAAGATCCTGGACTCGAACCCCACTTTTGTAAAAAATCTTTTTGTCTAATTCATCTAATTAGACAAGAGTTTTGAAAAAACTCGATAGTTGCCATTAAGAACGAGACTGTCCTCGGCAAAGTGTTCAGTAATTTAGCCTTACTGTCAAAGAAGAAACTGAGCAAAAAGACGGAATGTCGATATGGCACAGATGTAAATAAACATTGCCAATATGAAAATAGTGTTTGCGCAGTGGACGGCATAGCCAGGTAGTCAAATATTAAATCGCCTCAGAAGGCACGCTACCTTCTGAAAATTTCTCCTCACAACACCTGTGTGGCACAGGAAAATCATCAAGTAATCGATTGGAGCCTAAATGCTCCTTTAGCTTGCCTTGCGCACATTTCTACCTTCCGCATTGATCTTCTCATTCAGTGTTTTTACTTTTTAAAGCTGACATTGATCTAATTGTGTGTGAAGTCTGTTTTTCTGCTACTGTTTTCATGTTATTTTCCCTTTTCACTGTTGTATCATTTCAATGAATTGTTTTATGGTGCGTCTTGCTTTCTTAAGATTGCATATCAGGGCAAGGTAAATAGTCTTTTGGGAGAGTTCTCAATATTTAATAAAGTATATCTATATTACCACTTAGAAGTTTTCTACTTTCCTTTCAGCACTGCTAATTATAAAAATCACTTGTAAAAAAACGAGAATTGATGTTGTTGAAAAGCAAAGGTTGCAAACAAGTGAAACCGATAGTAAATACGGTGTTCCACATATTGTTTTGAGCAAAATAATTAGTTTCATTTCTTCATCTCGTTTTTGTTACTGTTTTTACACCCCGCGTCATTCTGTTACTACAATTAAATAATATTCAATTTCGTGTCGTGAAAGACTGTGAGCTTCAGGCATGCTTTTTTGATGGAAAACCATTCTATATTGATTCAGAAAACATGCCTATTCTATGGGTAAATTAATGTGATAGCGATTATTCTTCAGACATTTATCTATTTCCGATAAGGATGACTCCTTTGTCGTCAAAAGCTTTGCCGAAGACAGCAAACAATGAAAATGAGGATAAGTACATGTGTAATTGGTCGATAGAGTGAAAAATTAGCGAGACCGTAAATTTATAATTTATTTATTCCGATAGGATAAATCTGGGACTGTTCATTTCTGATTTATATCAATGTTACTTTAATAATGGATAAGGAAAAACACTGGGAGCAAACATTGACTGGTGAGTACAGTTAATCTGTGCTGGGGATCACTTGGGCTTAAGAACCACCTGTTCAGGAAACCAAGTAAATGGTCAAATACAGTTTCAATTCTATTAACAGATTGAAAATCCATTAGTGTAATTAAATACCCTGTTGAAATGTGAGAAGAGATTTTAATTCCAGCAACATAAACAGAATCGGGTAGTAACACGCGCTTGAACACAAAATTTTTCGATCCCTGTTTTTTTCAAATAAGGCTTCATAACCCGTGTCTAATAGAATTCTTGTAAAATATAATTCAGACTCTTCGACATAAGCTCATATTTTCCATTAATCAAGTTATATCTCTATTAGCTTTCATTGCTCTTTGTCATGATCAAACCCAATCAACTCACGCCATCCTATTGATCCCACAGCAGCATCCTTCTGGAGGAGAACATGCTGATAGCTACATCTGGTGGCAAAAATCAGAATTAGATCCCAAACATTTCCATAAAAGGATGATGAACTTGTAAGGTATTTTTCCAGGTTTTAAATCTTCCTGTGTTGTGTCATGAAAAGGAGATATGTAACAAAATACCACGTGTGTTTTCATGTCAACCGCGGAAACTATTTCCGAGCTCTCGGTTGTGACCACACAAAGCCTGGTCAAAAACAAAAACATTTTAACGTTTGGACGGGTTGTTTTAGAAAGCCTGCTAAGATCTGTTGCAAAATCTTGCGAACAGAAAGATTTACGCTGTGTTTTTGACACAAATTGAGTTTTTTCGTTTTCAACCTTATTCTGGCAGATCTGCCAACTTTGTGTTAAATAATTAACAGATTTAAAAGTTAAGGTTAAGATTGATATTTTAAATTAATTTTTTGCTGACCAAATTTAAATAATTCTGTATAAAATTGGTATATTTTGTAGCCAAGGAATTCATTCTCAAGGTTTCATATTTCAAGCCTGAATTACTTTCAGATCAAAACATGAACGTAAACTTTTAACACAATGTTGTCAGAATAAGGTTGAGGGTGAAAAACTCGAGTGGACTGTAACATGTGTCTATGAGACCAATTTCACTTCAAAAAACGACGAAATTACCACACGTCATAAAAGACCCGAATCAATCAAGGTGGTAGTGAAATTGTTCTACTCGTTCACAGTATTTTCCACATATATGCAGTATTACTATACTTTGCAACTTCAAAGTCGGCATTGCTTCCTTTCATTGTAACATGTATCTTGACAATGCTGTGGTAGGACAGGAAAGACCGGTGCAGATAAAGAATCTGTAAAATCTATTATTACATCCTTCCTTCAAGCGGTAAAACAGTATTTGCATAGTACAAACATATAAACTTGCTGCTTGTAAAGGCTAAAAATCCTCAGTCAAAAGCGTGTTTGATGTGAAATAGAACATAATCTGGATTAAGTGATGACAATTGATGGCAAAAGATACCAACGTTTCCCTTTTCCCTTTTGAAAACTTCCTTTGCGGCATACTTCTATCAGAAGCCAATTAGTTAACGAATCAATCAATTTCTATTTCTTTAACATTCACAGATCACTTGTGCTTCTTTATCTCCTTTGCTCATTATAACTGTTCCACAATATTGGGAAATAAAGTTATGAATGGCATCAAATAAAATATGTATGTGCTTTGGAATGAAACAAGGTAATGAAGCGCATCGGAAGCAAGGTTGCGTGTCGCCATGTTTCATATGATTCCCGGAATTTTCTATCAAAGGACCAAAAATAACAAAAAATACTTGCGGGAAGTTCTAGCTATACTTAGAATATGATTCTGTAAGTTCAAAATGACTCGGATTGGAATGTCTCAGAATTTGAAATGACTTCCGAATGTCTTGCTTGTGACGGTAATCTGACTGCAAATGGAATTCAATGTACGCTTTATATTAAAAATTGTGCTCTTTTAATTGAAGCGGGATTGCAAATCAGAACTATTGACACTAACTGTACACTATATCTTTTTTAATCTTAAAAAATTGCAGAAACATTTGTAGAAAGTGTAAGTTTTGATAAGGTATTTGGGCTGTTCACTGATGAACCAACTTCATGAAGCCCGTTTTCACTTGTGCGATCTAACAAGTTGGGGATATATGCACTGTGTGTTCTCCACCATGCATGGTTGATATCCATCAATACATACAACTCCAGGTTGATTTACGTGAAAAGGATGGATAATTAGTTTGACGAGTGGTGTCCTGACCTTTTTACAGTCAGCTAATTCCAGTACAATATGGATTCGAGTCAATCTTCATCTCATTTAGGGTATAGAAAGCACCTACCTTGTGTTTCCTATCTCTATCCTACCTCTAGCAATTCTTCACATTAATTCAATTACTGCATATATAATTCAGAAATATGGTGAAAAGCTTGTTTCATAATTGATGTGATCATTCATAGAACCACTTGTTGGTTGGGCATGGTTTGCTTTCCCCTGGGAATGAGGACAATATGACTTATGCTTCAGGATTGGCAAGGGTTTTGGGTATTGGATTAAGAACCTAGATAGATTTGATGAACGTCACAATAAATTGTCTGGCGCAATCGAAAAGCTTCAACAAGTGATGATACATCATTGTTATACCTTTGCCTGTTTTGTAATAACTTCTAATTTATGTCTCGCGTTTTCCACTCTCAGTAAAAACAAAGCTGTTCATAATCATAACAGCATAAAAAAGAAAACCTTCCTTCTGAACAATTTAAAATTCCTTTTTTGCGCAAAATGTCGATACAAGTTCATTAAAATATTACGAAGACCTCGTACCAAACATTTTTGAGGTAAAATGGTATAACCGGAAATGGTCAACATACCGATACATCTATAAAATGGAACCCCTCAACACAAAACGTTATCCAATGACATTTTCTGCTTGAGAACTTCGTTAAAGAGGTGATGGATTGGTATCGGTTTCAGAGACCTTCCTTGAGGTGATGGTAACAGATGACGATAACACACATCAGAATGCCTTCTTGCAGTTTATTGTACCGGTTGGCTATGAATAAACAGGACATCCATTTCCTCCAACCAACTTCCAGGAGACGTTTGCAAATCTCGGAGCAATAGTTCGATTCTTTCAGCCACCGGGAAACCTTAGCATGAACGATGAAAACAATAAGCAAAGGGAAGCAGTGTTGCGTGACAGACAACATTTCAGTATGAAACCATGGAAACATTTACCTTCAGATTGCAAAACAAGTCACCAAACAGGTGAAGATAAATGTGAAACCGAAGCCAAATCTCCCATTTGCAGGATCATTTTTTATGAGCATGAGCGAGAATGGCCATGGGTGATTGTCTACTGTAATTAGAGTAATTGCAAGAAAAAGTAGCTCAGCTCAAGATTACCTATCTAAAGTTTCAGAAAATTAGGTTTTGGTAGTGCCAGGTTTGCAAGGCATTGGGTTCTGTTGTAAACTTAGGGACCATTACATTTAGAAATGATAAACTATGCATTTGGATAGAGATCCATAATGTCATCGCCCTTGAAGCTGTTAATAGTGTTAATAGGAGATTTATTTTTTTCTTGCAAGGGATAATTCCGCAGCAAATCAAATGAAGGTACTCTGGTTGGTAAATTTTATGGAAAAATAGCCCCGGGGTTGTCCATTTGCCAACCCTTTCTCCAAATTACTTGTGAAAACCTCATTGAAGTAAACATGGGGGAATAGCCTAGGCGTATTTGCTGTTACCGTTCATCCTGTATGGCAAAAGTGTCTAGCTGCTTTGCGTGCATCTCTTGAGGCATTAAGAGGTGCAAATAGAAATGAATGATAGCTGCCGAAAATCCTCACTTCTGTCTTAAAGTAGCCTCTCAACAGATGTGCTGATGTACGTGGATGAAATTTTAATAGGAACACGGTTTTATCTGATTGAGTCCTGTGTGCTATTTGGCCAGAAAATTTGATTTCTGTCAACAAAGACAGAGGCGCCAAAAGACCTCAGAGATGTCTCCAAACAGCCATGGATATCTCCTAAATTGACTTAGATGTAGATTTCAGAAATAAAAAGCGGCTGTTAAACAAGATTTACTTGATATGTAACCTCTTTGAGTGAATCTGACAACAGTTGTAATGCAATCAGCCACATAGTTGTGTATAATTTGGAAAGCAAAACGAAAAGAAATAGTTCAACATGAAATCTAGAATCAGGAAGAGAACTTTCAAGTGATTTCGGATGTTTTGCTGTTTACCTTCCTTCATTGTTGGGCGGTTTTATTTTTTAATGTGTTTTTACAACATCAGATTTTTAGACAATGTTGATCAAATTGTTTCAAGTACATTAGCGTTAACCTGTCTAAAATTCAATGATCAAATTAGTTAATATTTCATGGATGTAATCAACCAACGAGGAGAATATTAGTTATTAGCCATTAAGACACA
This sequence comes from Haplosyllis leylae, assembly GCA_038406175.1. NCBI lineage: Eukaryota > Metazoa > Annelida > Polychaeta > Phyllodocida > Syllidae > Haplosyllis > Haplosyllis leylae. The sequence goes on from JBCAUG010236809.1 coordinate 8,285, forward strand.
GTTGTGCTGCGCAATACTGTCATTGAGACAACAATGGTAAGGCCAATATCTGTAGAATAATATTTCTCTTGGGACAAACTCGCTGCCAACCTACTTGAGTGTTATTCGTTTATGCTGCAGGTAAAAGCAACGACCCATGACTGCAGGTAAATGCCACGGATCGGTACACCCAACTGGTCAACCCCTTGGGATTCATTAACTATCGTCATCAAAACTTTTTGCCATCAATGACGATAGACGTTTGATTATATTGTCTTCATGGACCATAATTGTAGGAAGAAAATGTCAGCGTTAGTGAAGTGGAACGGAAGATAGATCTAGATGAGGCATCGCCTCTGTGGGTTGAACAATAGCGCCAGAAATGCAACACTGGCTGCGTGTCACAAGGGACCTGTTGAGTGGCTTGGTGACAACTTTCTGCAAAGGGCACATCATTATATATGTGCAGTTAACTTCAAGCATGCATGGATACCCAAAGGTATTCCAACTTGTTGTCAAAACAAATTTGCTTGTTTTTCTGCTGTGGACAATGTGTTATACGTACTGTGATATTTCTATGCCAATAGATTAGACTGCAGGTATACTGATATTAATGTTCAGGCACAACCTGAATGCCACTTGAACAGGTCTTATTTTGTTATTAAATATAGAATAAATTTGTTTATGTGAGAACAAAGAGTGTTAAATGAGTTTTTTTTTAATAATTGTCACTAAATTCGATGAAAAAATATCAACAGCTCAAGTGTTGGAACTTGAAACAAACACCATCTCACCACATAACAAAAGAAATTGCTTGAAATAGATTCAGTTTATACATTGACTTCATCAAATTGGGTGAATTCATTGAATACAATGACGCTTACATTGACTAAGATTAAGACTTATTCTAGTTTTTGTTTTCTTTAAGAAATAGGATATTTGATGAATAAGAGAATTTAATGGTGAATTAACCAGGTGTTCTTACAGTCTCACGTAGCTACAGTGGTGTAATGATTAGAGCAATTTGTCACTGAGCAAGAGATCCTGGTGCGAGCTACAGTTTTGGTAGACTTTCTTGTTAATTTTGTCTAATTAGACAAATTGAATTTTGAAAAAAACTCCATTGTTCAATCACGCCTTTCTTTCCTTTTGGCGTGGAGTGTTTTTCAATCGATGATGAGTTAATGAATGCCTGTTGATGGTCCTGAGCTGAACAACAATGTGGACTCTTGAATCTTAAAGACCACTGATCAATTCTTTTTCGCATTATTATCAGACAGGTTTTTGCACAATTGAGCAGCTCGGTCTGATAAGGAACATTAAAACAGTTGCCATTTTCGTCACTTTTTAATGATACATCTAGCAGTCCTATTTGTATTTCAGTTTTATCTCTCGAAATCGAGAGATTTCGAAGTCATGAGCATCAAATACGGAGTGATTTAGTGAAGCTAGAAACCGTGTATACAGGGTTGCTGTATTTATATTGTTTGAAAAACAAAACAATTCCCTTGAAATTGAATGATTACATTTACGGACCCAAAAAAACAAAAAAACGTTGGGTTCCGCTTTGTGTCGTTTTTGTATCAGAAAAGACACGTGTCTCCTACCAAAGTATCGTCTGTTTATTTTTCATTATACAAATGACTTTTCTGGGTCTCACCAATTACTTGAATGTATGTTACCGATGCACAATCAGTGTTGATGATTTTAAAATTTGATCACTCGCCACAGAGTTTATTAACGTGTTTGTCGACTATATATAGATCAATGCTCCTTATTGAAACGCATGATTAAATATAAATTTGAAGATGAAATATTAAAATTGTCATTTATTCCATGCTAGAAGTACAATTGGCAATTTGTTTTCTGTCACTGATGAATTTGTAAGTAGTATTTTTGGTGGTATACTGGTATTTACCAGACAAGGTGTGGAGCAACTGACGCAAAATTGAGAGTTTTCAGTGTCTTTTGAGATTCATGATTCAAAGTCCCATTAAGAAGATTCTGAACACATGAGTGTGAAGTTTCATCGGATATTTAGACATTTTCATCTTCTTCTTAAGTCGTCTCTATTTTTTGGATCACTTTGTTTTTAAAAAGCTGTTGTGGATGGATTTTGATACATTAACATATGTTTCCATTCGCATTCCGTCCAAACGTGAATGGCAAATTTTACGACATCAATGAGTGTTTTTTGAAGACAGGTGTCTATCGCTTCTCAAAGGTTACCAAATTTGGCCCAGACAGGTGAGCCCGGGCGGAATAAACTTTGATGTAAAGTGCTGGCAAGGTTTTGGGGTCAACCAGAGCCACGTTCCCACTCTTGAAGCCTACGGAAACAAAAGGCTACAATTGTTCAAATACAAATAGTTTTAACAAGACTGTAGGTTAAGCTTGGCTAATTCCTTTTGGAGTTCCATTCATGTGGCATAGAATGGCAAATAATTATTTCCTGAAAAAGTTATTAGTACATCATTTAACTATTGAATGGCATTTCAAAAGCACTCAAGGAAAATAATTGAGTATACTGAATTATTAAAAAATGTGTATGCTGTGACTTTCCTTATTTTTCTTTTAAAAACTGGATTCGTTGGCCAAAATTCTGCACTTCCAAATGTGCATACGCCACCATGATATCTGTCTGTTTATTTTTTGTTACATCTTCGATCTATTCATGAAATTATTCTGCTCCCCACAAACTGAACTTGTTCTCTGCTTCCTTCCCAGGCAACCTCAAATTTAAACGTTATGAATACTAATTTTTTCGTAATATGTTCCTTGAAGATAAAGAAAAGAAGAAAGAAATGAAAATGGGAAACTGATATTACATCTCTTTATCTTCAGAATATTTTACAAACTTATATAGAGATGGCTTTGTCTTAAAATTTGCTGGAACTGAACAACCTGTGAAAACTGGCTACAGAACTGAAATCGATACTAGGTTTGGGAAGTGTCATGAAGTCAAGATAAATAGAATTACTTAAAACATTAGGTTGCTAATAATCTAATTTTGGACCATTGTTTTGTCATGTTGAATTTTTAGACGCCTACCTTTACCCAAGTCAACATCCTGGCATAAAATTACTGTCCAGGTCTCTTAATGGTCGCCTTTGTGACACTTGGGGAAACAATGGTCACCGCTTGAAACAATTGCTGCAGATTGAAGTGGACAAGAGGGAAAAGCAGGTTATTTGTGGCTATAGGGGTGGGCCTGCGGCTGACAAAGTGACAAGATGGGAAGAGACCAAGTTGTTTGGAGCAATTAACCTGGCCAGCAATTGTCAGCGTGTAAATGGCTTCTCAATGGCCCGAAACTGCTGCATCCCACGTGTGCGAGCGTTGAACAGATGAGCAAACCATTGCCCATAACCGACCCTCTCCCTCTAGCCACGTGCCCTTTTGCATCTCCTGCCAAACCTCTCTATTGTTGGTCATGTTAACCCTAAGTTATGGGTGTCAATTACATTGCGCTACAATGGAGCTTTAATAAAGTAATTTATGAAGAATCCAGCTTAACTTGATGAAAACGTGTGTCAATTTCCATAAGTTACGACATGTGACGTTCACGTTGTCTATCAACAAGTCTATTGTTTATCTACCTTGATTTGACAGTTCACCCATCAAGGAATTAAGATTAAAAGCCCCAAAATATGGTTTAAATGATTAAATTTCACCCATACGAAGAATTTGAGTTGGTACCTTGCAATACCCAAATAGAGAAAACTTCAAAGAGTGGACAAGAAGTTACCAATAAAGCAGGTAATAGGCAGGAAAGGAGATGTGAGGAATTATCATCAGGCTACACAAAGAAGAAACTAAGGGACCATAAAGCAGTCCGGATTTTCTTTGGATGTTTCCATTTAGCAGACCAGGGAGCTGTAAATAGGAAGATGAGCTCCGGATGCTGAGACCATCCATTAAGAGACTGGATGCGACAGGACTCTCAGGACATTTGCAAAGGAATCTTCTTTCTTCAAAGAGACGTAATGGACATGCAGTGCTTACTGCAAGGCAGTAAAAAGAAAGATGACCAGCCAGAATGCACTAATAGCAAAGGCTCTTCCTCAGATTTGTTACCATCCTGTTTGCATGCATCTCCACTGACTGATGCTACTCATGGCCTTTGATGCTTGGAAATTGGGCAAACAAATCTAACTTCTGACGGATTGTCTTTTTTGCCAATTACCTATGAGGTTAACACGCTAATTCATTATCTCGTAAGGAGACCCGCTTACTTGACTCCGAACAAACATTTTTTTTTCGGAAGAATACACACTTATGATAATACTGTTGGTGCAAGTGATAATATTGGCTGTAGAAAGTTCAAGACGTCTTTTTTAATGTAATCCGAGGGAGATTAACCCAGCATATTTCTAATGTCCCTTCAATGATATTAAAACGTTTTATTGTATTGAATCTAAACAAACGAGAAGAGACAACACCAAAATAGCATAGTTCCCGCAGTAGATCAAAAAGTTGTCTTAACAGAAGCAGCAGGCCAACGCCCAGGAGGCCACAGTTCTACCGGGTAAACCATCTGCCGTACAATAAAGATGCAAACTGACCACTGGTCGTCGGACATATGGTCGGCCTCCGGCACGTGTGAATGGGCTTGTTACTCCCAGTATCCCAGTCCAACACACGACCATTAATAGGTGGTCAATACCGATTTTAAAATTGCCAAAAATAAGCTCTTACAATGAATGACAATGCTCTCAGCTATTCATATTTTCTGGGTACGTATTGTCTCGCAGGTGCGTGACACAGATACAAGCAATTTAAGAGGTGACAATGATGGGAACACTGGGTCTTCCTCCTCCTTTACTTAATTCTTGGTTTGCTGGTAAAATTAGCCTGTCAGATATGAAAACACACTGACCACATGGCCGTAACTCTGTTAATCGTACAGATTACAAACAGTATATGGACATAGTCCAATTGAGTTGTCACTTTTAATAATCAAATCCACAACTGTTAAAGGTAATGTTGGCCCTGTACAATGTCAATAGACAACTACACAATTCACGTACTATATTGTCGGCTATGCTGCAAAGGTTAATTAATGAAATTTATGTAACACACCAAGTAGCCGGACGTACTTCACAGTTTCACTGGAGTAAATCATAATTAGGAAATCATAATCGGCATGCACAAATTTATGTCCGCTTTATGTTTCAGTCGAGATATTTCAAACGAGCAAAAAGCAACAGATTTTTGTCAATCGTATAAATATTTTTGTAAAAGTGTAATTTCATAAAAGTCATTGTGAACAGCTTTGTACGACATATGGTTCCCAGAAAATTCATTTGGATTTTATCGTTGAGTTTTGATGCAATCTGATTTAGTAAAAGCTATTCATAAAAGCTGCTCCACCGCTTCTAATTGTATTGAATCAATTTAAACAATACTTTGCTTCAATCATGATTTCTCCCCAATCATTGTTTTGTATTTGACATGGAATTCGGGCTGTTTAATTTAGCCACTATTAAACTGACATGAACGACCAACGTTTGCGAGATTGATTTTCGGCGAGAAGTGAATGTTCTTGTTCCGGTTTCCAGTGTATCAACAGTTGAAGGGACATGTGACTCATGAGTTGGATGGATTACTATCTGAGCCTAAATGCAAACACAAGCCTCCGATTTAGTGCACTTAATGCGCCTTAAACACGTTTATATTCAACACATAAAATGTAAAAGTTTTGTATCATGTCACTCAATGAGGAATAAAGAGGTGTACATTAATGACATTATGTTCCAAACAATTGCAAAGTTCACACTGCAAAAGCAGATGGTTCACCGCTTAGAAGCGTGGTTAAAACTGCAGGTCTAAATATACAAAAGAAATTGAGGTATGGCATGCTGTTTTGGTTCGTGAGACTTCCTTTACCTTTTGCATATCAAATGTATTAAGTAGTTTTGTTTCATTTGGAAACGCTGCTCATTTCCTTCTTTTGTTAGAGAAGGCATGCCAAATTTTTAAAGTCGTCTATTAATTGGTAAAAGAAATCTTCTATTTCCCACATAGATCTATATAAATGAAACACAAGTACTTCCATGTGTTTAACAGACGGTTTATGTCGCGTTATTGGCAGAAGGCGTTTTAATCGGTGTTAAGAATACTACTCGCTTAATATTTGATACGGAGGTAAGGGCAAGACAAATTGGATTGAATTAGTAGTTGTTCATATACAAATGCCCGTAAAATATTCATCGCTACTGTTGCTCGTATTGCCTTTCAATAAGCGGACCTTTCAGACTGCAAGAATTTATTAATCTTGCATACCTCTCAATGTTCTCATGCATAAGAGATTGATACCATGCAATCTGAGCTGTAACTAATCATCAAACTAAACACAGCTGGTTTCACAGGTACATGTTCATTAAAATTTGACTAAATTGGCTACCGCGACAAAAAGAGTGCAAAAGATGAGCGCAAAAACTTACCTGGTGAGGATGGTAGATTCCGTAAGATGACATGTTTCGCGCCATGTCAGAAACGCAGTTAGTAGGTTGAGTCGGCCTGTTGGTCTGCTCTCTGCAGGCGGATCTTCTTCTAGGGTCCACTTCAGTCGAGTTTCCCCAATTTCCGATCTGCTCCTTCCAATCGCCTGTTGGCAAGCAAGTAAAGTGAGGTTGAAGAAGACACCGGGTGATATAAAAGGTCTACATTAACATTATTATTCTTGTTAATCAATTATGTTTAAATTGAGTTGATTGGAGAAATATGCGCTCAGATGACTCTTGGGAAGGGACAATTGTAATTAGTTAATAAATGATGAAGGCGCATACTGCATCAAGTGGTGTGTGGCCTCGCTTTCGTCAGCGGAAAGAGCTCGTCAATAGGCTGATGAAGCAGGACGTTGGAGCCCGTGACTCCACCTCAACTCACTCTCTGGAACGGCACAGGGATGCTTCCATACCTGGCCGCAGTAATTAGACATCAAGTTTTCAGCCAAATTAATTTAGCTTTGATGAGAGAAATAAAGTCAATCAAGGAGCAAGTGGAGGTTCTCTGGTATATCATGAAGCTGCCTCTTGCCCCACAAGAATGCAAAATTAACCTCGCGATTTCATGTTACAATGAAGCATTGCTGTAACAGTTTAATTAATCTCCGTCCATCACGTTAGCTTTCAATTTATTCCTCCTGAACCAATCTTGAAGAGCGCAGAATTTTATTTCGAGAAGTCTTCACTTTTAATTTACTGGCACGCTCGCCTTTGCAATCACGAGTGCTCACGGGGACTATTTCCGCAGTCCTTTATCCACTTTTGATGAAATAAATAGCACGAAACAATCATTTTTGAACACATTAAAACTATGGTTTGTTTTCACGACTTTGCTCTTGTTCTCCAAGTCCCAGAACCGCTATATCATATTCAATAGTATTAAATGAGTGATTGAACACGAATAATTTTACTTAGTCCTCATTTAAAATTTACTGTTTCATTCAATTATTTAGCAATAACATCAGGAGGTGCAATAAGTTGATTATCAGATAGACCTCGAGTTGGTTATTTTTGATTTCATACATATTTTATTCATCTGGAGATTGACAAACTTTCAGCGTAATTTACTTTTAACAGATGAACAGTGATTAGAGAATTGGCTTTCAAGTGTGATGCAGACATACATATTTTATTCGAAGAAACAGAATGTAATTGTTCGAAATTAATTGTGGAGTAGAGTATTGTGATCTACTTCAACGGCTTTCTTCTTTTTGGATTGAGTACTTAAACCTTTTGGTTTCTCTGTACTTTTTGATACGTATGAAAAGTGCTCAACCAACTACACGACAAAACTGTTGTTCGACAATCAAGTTCCTGTTACATTAGTGTACAGTTTGCGGAATAAAATTCAATTGAACATAGCACAGCTTTAGCTATTGATTTAAGATGAAAGTTTTGGCGGATTTTAATTGCCCCTTAATATTCTTTATGCATCACTGTAGGTATTGTCTAATTGCTCAGATGAAAAATTTATGTAACGTACAGAACGGCGATAGGCCGGTATGCATTACAGGTGTTGAGTTGCATGTATCTATGTATCCAGTGTCTATGAGGCAGGGGGCCTTGAGAGTAGGTCTCCACTTGTCTACTGTCATCAAGCTCTGGAGACCCAGTGTGCCAACAACAGTGCAACGGCCAATCTGCTGTGACAAGTGGCCTTCATGTTAGATCAAAGCTAACTTGTCACTTGTGCATTACCCCCGACATGGCAATGGGCTATATCAGACATCAATTCCTTATTGAACAGCGAAGATTTTGCCCATTTCAGTGCGCAGTTTCCTCAAACATCGACACTTCTGAAGTTCTCAGATTTTGAGAAGAGAACAGATGGTTGAGGTGAGCTGGGTTAACCACATTGGGTTGGTGAGGCATGAGCCCAACAATATGCTTGAGAAGTTCGTTCTTGTCTCCAACCACTAATTGCCTATTGTACTGACATTGCCATTATTCACCCAATTTCTTCTGATTGAGTGAAAAGTAATGTTTCAATAAAACAACAAAAACTCATTTCTAAAATGGTGACAATTTTGATGATTGATCCGAGTGTGAAATTGCGCACGCAAAGATGCTACAATTCTACCTTCCGAGAAAGTTCCCATTTTCTTTTTCAAAAATAGTACCGTGCGAAAACGATTTCAATTTCAACGATTATCAAACTAATTACATGTAATTTCATTTAATATGTGTGTAACTAGATAATATGTGTCGTCTCAACTGTATACTGCAGGCCGCAAAACCGTAAACTAACTGGCTTTTGAAATCCACCCGTCCGCACAACACGAGAACAGATGTACGAGCACTGATCGTACGATTCTTTTACAAACCAACGGCAGGAAACAAAAATGATCATGACAGATATCAATAAAAGTTCTAATTTCACGCAGGAGGCATTCGAAAATGGTGTCATCATCTAGCAGATGTCATTCAACTGGTTTTGTGAATCTATGTGAATCTATCTGTGCATGGATGTGCAATCCACACTTGATAAATAAAAATAGATAGTAAAGTAATTAGTAATTATTCTTACTTATTGGAGCCCTTCTGGTGTTCTGCATGATGGAAAGTTTCCAGTGTTACGCTTAGCCGTTAAAACACAAGTCGTCTCAAGCCACTGATGCACAGCACTCAAAACAAGTGGAAGATACCGCTTGTCTATGCAAGTTGAATGTTAGCCAAATAAAGCATCAAGTAGGCATAAAGCGATATAAATTTTTGACAAACTATTGACAAAGCAGCAGATACAACGGTACTTCCTGGCCGTTAATGACTTATCTATCAATAAGTTATTAGATTGTTGCTCTCTTTACTGAGGTTCTGACATGGTATGTAATAGACCTTTATTGTACATAGCATTTGGAGACAGCTTTTATGCTGTATATATGTTTTTTTAGGTGTGGTCCCGTGTACGTGGGCCGCTTGTATGTTTCTTATATCCGACATGAAAGTTTTAATAGTGAATAAGAAAACGGATTCGAAAAAAGGTGTGTTCTCATATATATAACTCAGCCGAACCCTTCTGTCCCACCGAGCAGAAAGAGAAGTGAACAAAGTTATTTAACAATTCTTATGATGCGTTGAAAATAAGAATTTGATCACAAAGCCTGGTGCATTTTGGTATTCATCAAACTTGATTTGACAAATATAGTTTCACAGATTTCAAAGGTCGGTTTCAATTCGAGGTCCGTCCTTCCTTCCACTCACTATTTATTAAAGTTTAATTATTCTTTCATAGATTTAGTGAATAAACTAATTTAGCATTTTCGAAAGAACATGGACAGGGCAAATAGTTCCATACATATGTGTTAGAAACTTTATTCTTCCTATTTTGCATTATATCTGTCAATTAAAATCAAATTTTAAAGGACTGTATTTTGTCGCCGTCAACTGTAGTCTTTGTCACTGAAAAAATAATATTCGTGACAATTTGGGATGACTTTGAATCACACTAATCGACAGTTGCGTAAATATGCAACACTACAAAATTGACCTATCTGTCACCACTTATTTGGCTTATAATCTTAGATGATAGGCATTAAAAATTTTTGGAGAAAGAAACTCTTTAATATACTGACTATTAATTATATGTTAACCCTTTGACTGCTCAGCTACACACGTGTTTTACTGTAACATGGGTGATAATGTAGCGTATGATTAAGATAATGGCCGAGGAAGTGTACATTATTGAAAAATAATGTCCGAGGCGTCAGCCGAGGACATTATTTCAATAATGTACACTTCCGAGGCTATTATCTGACTTAAATCACATCCATTGTCAACCTGTTACACCTCATTGAACAGGGAATGCATTCAGTTTGACCTCTTTGAATTGATTCATCACAACGGATTGGAAGTCGGAGGATTATTAAGGGAGTTATGGGCAAAAATGTGTTTTTTACTATTTTTGGTATTTCTTATGGTCTTTTGA
>JBCAUG010236917.1:0-18693 GCA_038406175.1 Haplosyllis leylae
ATCGGTTATCCATAGTTTAATAAAGCATTTATTAATCCTTCCAAAGAACTCATAATCTTTGTCAATAAACCATTGTAGACTAAAATGTGGCCTTTATAACATCTTTGTCCGCCAATTAAACAACAATGATCACGTCAAATTATTCTGCACGCAAGTCTCTACAACTTTGCAAAAAATCACAACATTCAAATGATGGAATGTCAGTTTGTCTGCAGTTAATTGGGACCATTTAAAATGCATGATCCCTCAGGATATTTAGAAATACCAGAAGAAATTCACATTGACCACTCCCAAATTTGCTAAACATGGCGTCAAAGTTGTTCTTATTATTCATGTTGAAAACATTCATAAAACATTCATGTTGAATAGTCAGTGGGATGTTCTTGATATCAGTCACTTGAAAAACAGTTATTTTTTCCAAAGGTAAGCCGCAAATAACCCATTTGAGTTTTTGGTGATGTCTAGAATAGTACCCGTCTAAGTCAGTAGTTTCGCTATTTAGAAGCCTTATTTGTCTCCCATTCATGAATAGTTTAATTCCCAAAACATTACGAAGAAGAAGCAAATAAGCTATTCAATTTTTTTGAACCCCAGGGAATAAAGGCAATTTTAAACGTAAAGTTCTGTGTCGACCAGCGCTCACATTTGCATTCTACGTTTATTGTCATTTTTGGTGGCTCGTTAGAGTCACCTTAGTGATTGATTGGCTGTTTTTGCCATGAAATTTTGGGCCCATGGTGGGGACCTACAAATGCCTTTTGCGGCTCAGTGACAGTATATGAGATAGGGCTTGTACCTGCAGGTGGTGGGGACACCTAACCACTATATGTTGTAATCAAACTTTTTATGACCTAATGTGGTGGGGACCCAAAAACCTAGTTTATAATTGCCTTTGCACCCTTTGCACCCCTTCGCACCCCTCACACCCTTCGCACCCCTTCGCACCCTTCGCACCAAAGAGCCACCTCGTGAAACTTTCACAGCATTTAATTTGTTCTAATCATTTACTATCTAGATGGTTTGGGCTTCTTCTAGCAGGCTTGGTTGTGGGTATGCGTTTTGTAATGGAACAAAACATTATTACGTCTGTAACTACGGACCCATGTAAGTGAAAACAATTTCATTTTACCCTTCTAACTCCTGACAGTAGATTTTTCTTTACATTCATTCCTTCCTAATCGGCTGTGGTCTTTCATATTTATTTCAGACTGCCTTCCCATGTGCAAACTTGTAAAATATAGACAGATAATTAGTAACTGTCAATTAGATCATTTCCTACAATTCCATCATTCTCAGCTGGACTTTTTGTTGAAATTATCCAAGCTAAGCACGTCTCCGTGTTAACCTTAGAGCCCTCTGAGTTCATATTTAGAACATTGTCATATGTTGACTTTCATGGCAAAAACAAAACCAAGATATTTGTGGTAGACAATTTGAAATAGAATCTTTTTTAAATTTACATAACAATTATTACTTGCATCATGGAGGTCTTATTCATTTTAGTCACATATTCCGAACCGCCAACACATTAAAGTTGATACATTAGAAGATTTCTTATGGAGGGTTTACATACATGAATATCAATGAATTTAGAAAGGATCTTGTGGCTTTCTTTTCAATGTAACTTCATGTATCACGTTAAATGAAAGAGTATTCATCGGTGTTACTCCTAATATTTATTTTCCTGGTAATAGTACAATCCCTGACTTGTAAACATTCCGAGAAACTGAATTATATACCACCGACGTTCCTTTCACGAGTCACACGATTTCCTGGTTCAGTATTGGAACATATTTGATTTGGTCAATAGTACAGCAAGAAACAAATCATACCCACGTGTACCTTTCATAAAGATCAAAGTTCCAAAAGCAGGTTATTGCTCTTGATCAAATTTCAGTGAAAATTTCCACAAACGAAATATATTTATGGGTAAAAAGTTCCTCACTAATTATTGATTACTGAAGCAGATATTTCTGTAAGACTTGTTTCTCCAGTGGGAAGAACATTCGAGTTTTACTATATTTCATAATTTTCTGCCAAATCATGCCAGAATCCTGCCAGCATTGACATACAATGGGTCGCAATCATTGAATGTCAATGCCGACAGAGTTCTGCCAGGATTTGGCAGAAAATTACGAAATATAGGAAAACTCGAATCATTTCGGGTCCACACAGGGATAAGGATTGGGGTACATTTAAATTCCTAATCTTTGTGAAGTCAGCTTGGTATTGTTTCACTATTGCAGGGGAAATATAGAAAATGTAAAAGACTTGTCATCTTTGTACAAACCATACGAGGCGGGGCCAAAGGGTTCAGCCTGTCCGGATAGGTACAACAAACAGTCTGGTACCTGTGGTGAGCACCAATTCCCAGATGAATCCTTAATTTTTTGAAAATATGCTAGAATTTACAAGAATTATTGTAAAATGTTAAGCAAATCAGTTTGAAACCATTGAAATGTATTAAATATGACCCTTTAAAAAATCATTCACTGGAACAGTAATGGAAAGCCTTGTGTTATCTATATTTATCTATATTAAGCAAATCGAAGGGAAACCATTTGATTTTATTTCTGTGATGCGCAACATAGTTTCCCGAAAAGTTGATGTCACCTTCTGTTTGTCCCTTCTGCAGCCCACAAATGAAAAAACTAAATAACGCCAGATATGAACCAAGGTCAACCCCCTCCTTCCAACCCTAGTTTGTCGGTGTTAACTTGCGTGTACATCAGAGGATTACGATTACTTCGTTCTTTGCACAGATTGTGGTAGCAAAGTGTGTTACAACGGAGGGACCCTGGATGTCGCCACCTGTCAATGCCGATGTTCTGAACGTCCATGGATAAACAGCCGTGACGACTGCAGTTGTACGTTTTAACTTTGTCTTGAAAATCCCGTAAAATAAATGATAGTACTTGGCGACAGTGATTTATTGTTCCGCTTCCGCTCAATTCCTAAATTTTTACCATTGTAATGTATGGAGAACTAAGCGGAAGTGGAACAATAAATCCCTGTCGCCAAGTACTGTCATTCATTCAGATGGTATTGGTCAGCATCAAATCGTCTCACATTTTTTAGATGTTCATTCTGGGTCAAATCATTGCTGTAATTTAAAAATAAAAATTCCGTTCCATCAGTGACAGTTGTCTGCCAGTAGTTTTTGATTATCGATTCAACTTTCAGTGGATTGCAGTGAAGCGTCGGATATGTTCATATGTGAGAGTGCTGGTGGGCCGTGGGCGGCCAACAAATGCCACGAAGCGGCAAACATCCCATATGATTACTGCCCAATCACCTGCAGACTATGTCCATGTAAGTAGTATATTTACCATCCGCCGCCCCCATAAATGCCAACCACTGACCTTGGATCAAACTTCAACTTTAACATATGGTTATCTTGAATGTCAGCAACAACTAGAAATCACAAAAATAGCTCCTATGGTTCAACCATCACCACAAAGGTGGAACCTCAATTTGAATCACTTACCCTCATAAACTGGGACTTTAAAATATGGTCAGTAATAACGGGTGTCAACCTTTATCAGAAACCAGAAAATATGGAGATTGACATTTTGGATTTCAGTCATTGAGAAAAATCATAAAAATATCCAAAAATGACATCCTAGATGCAGCAAAGAGCAGGAATGTCATTTACTAATCACCAACAAGTTGGGTCTTAGGACTTTGCCATGTCAACCTGTGGCTATTTTGTTTGGTCTCCATTGCAAACATATATGAAAATATCCAAAATTGATCTTACCTTTTTGAAGTCCCAATTACAAATGATACTGTTTACCGAATATGCCACTTTATACCCACTCCCACCTCTGGGATGCAAAGTCTGGTGGTCAAAGGGTACAAAAGCAAAGATACTCAAAGCTAGGTTTCTTTGCTCCCGTCATCTTTTAGTAGAAAATTCAAACAAATTCAATTACAGCATGAAGGGTTAAGGTATCCCCACCACCCCTGGGTATCATCACCACTCTAGAATGGGGAACAACATTTTGAGATCCCTGCTACCTTCCCAAAATTTTGGGGCAAAAAGTCAAAACCGACCAATGAGGTGACTCGGAATGAGCAACGTTAAATGATTAATTAACCTTGTAATTAATTTGCAGTGAATGGCAATAAATACTTCGAATCTAAATGGAAAAAGAAAAATACTCTGTCCCGTGCTGTTCCTGGAACAAGAAAGGAGAGTTTTGAAGATCTGGACGCAAAGAAGAATCCTGAAGACCAAGCCCTCAGAAATAGTGTAAAAGTGATAGAAGCGAACATATCAGCAACAGCAACGAAACCAAGAAAGCATCACCACCGAAGGAGACATAGGCACCGGTCTCAAAGAGTTGGCACAAAAGGTACACTAAAACATCCTGCTGGAACATCAAAAGTGTTGTAACGTTTCTGACATCATCAAAAAATTCTAACAGGGGTTTAATCATGGGTGTCATGTGTCTATGAGAAATTTTGAAATGTTCAAAGAAAACAGCCATATTTAACTGAAAAATTATAATATCCTATTTTTGTGTCAATAAGGAGATGCAACTGATGGAAAGACTTTTTAAAATATTTAACTCGTAATCAAAATTTTAATTTTTTGAATTATTTTTTTTTTATCTATTATATATTTCAAGTTAAAAAAAACTCTCTGTAAGTGGGATCTCCTTATTAACCTAAAAATAGGAAATTATCATTTTCAGCGAAATATTTCTGGTTTCTTACTTAAAATACTTCAAAATGTCCAAAAAGTTTCTAAAAGATGCCCATTATAAAACCCCTGTGAGAATCTTTTGATATTGTCGCATTTGTCAGAACTATTTGATGTTCCTGCAGGGTGATATAGTTTTCCTATTTTGGAAAAAAATCCCTCAACATTATTAATCTAATGAAATTATTAATTCACACATCGCGCCAATGAGCGAGGAATTTTTGTTCTCTTGGGTTTGAAAGAATTCAAGGTAACAGAATTAAGTCTTTACCTTTATCTGCAGGTTCCACATTGCCCGAATGCGAACGGCCAGATCCACCGAAATGCGGCCAGCCAAATAAAGTTGGTTATTGGCCTCCAGAATACTGCACCCGGTACAAGTCCATAGCGAATATGTGCAAAGCCATGTGTGGGAAATGCACAGGTAACATGTCCTAAGTTACACAGTCTGAATACGTTTTCAAACACGTCTGACCAAAATGAACTCAATAGTTAAACAAGAAGGTCCTCCTGCGTGACCGCAAGAGACTAACCGCCCGCGCTGTCCTGGCCAGGGGTGGGGGAGTACCCCCTGTCTGGGTTGGGGTAGGCTCCCATCCCCCGACAGGACTTGGGAGAGGACTTTGGACGGAACCAGTGACAGAACTAGGAGGTACACCCCTAGAAGGAACCCGGGACCAAAGACACACACCTGTGAAAACATAACCTCCCGTCATACTTCAAACACGGGTATTAAAAAGTAACATCGTAACAGTTGCAGTGTTGCGAAACGTGAAAGAAGCAAGCTAATAATTACAGTATACTGTTAATTATGCACAGTTAATTAAGATTATAGTAAGATCCATTGCATTCAACACAGTTTTTGCTGTTAGTTTTGAGTCTGATATTGGCATGCTTAGTTTGATTGCGATGAAAGAATTGTACCGTATTTCTTGCATTGATCGCATTGTTGGTATTTCCAATTCAACGTCGGATTTAACTGCTTCAATTTTTCAAGATTATTAGGCACAAAGGATCCTTTGAATCCTACAAACTGTTGATTCTTAGGGATGAATCGATATTTGTTGATTGTTTTGGTAAGAGCATTCATTTCTCTGATTCAGTGAGATCCTGTAAGGGAATCGATGGGAATGCTTACAGCGTCGGTGAAACGTGGATTTCTAACAACGGTAGATTATCGTGTACTCAAAATGGCGTCCTTTTTGAAACAGGTGAGACCAATCTTGCTTGTTTCATAAATTTGAAAAAGTAACAATTGACCAAGAATAAAGCTTCCTCGGTCCTGGCACTCTCAGCCACTTTTGTGTTCTTTCGATATGTGGTATTCTGTGTGACCAGAGCGGGCCATTTTCACAATGCCCTTTGTAGTTTTCTTCCTTCATTTGACTGTCATTAAAACAATTAAAATAAACAAATAGAAAAAGTCACAATTTGTTGGAATTGTCGTTATTTTGTTGCAGGTTGTTTTCACAAAGATAATTTCATCGCTGAAAGTGGTACGTTTTCGTACTCGGAGAAGAAGTATGATTGGAAGTGCATCTGCGAGAAAAAACCCCAAAAACTTAGATTGGAATGCACAGGAACCTGGAATGGGAGCTGACAATCACCGATCTCACAAACTTTCCTGAACTTATACAGCAATGAATAAGTGTACACAATTGTTTTTTTTTTTCACTTTGTCCAATTAATTTAATTTGTGAAGAATCCCAGCCTCAAACTGGGACAATCCGTATTACCAGCTATTTTGGGGAATCCAAACTTGTGGACGTTGTGACACTTATAGTGTCCGATCAGTGCACCTTCTGATTACACACGTAATTGTCCCTGGGTCATACGGGTGGCTAATATTTTTCAGCAAGAAATCTCACCACATTATTGTTATGTTTTACTGTGTATATCAGTTCCTTCAGTTTCAGATTGAGTTTTCAGTTTCAGTTTGAGTCCCAGGCCCAAAATGTTCCAGCTCATTGGCAAACGAGTTGGAACAATAATTTTAAGTTCCAGCTAGTCAGCAAATGAGCTGGAAAGTGGTTATTTGTAAACATTGGCTGAGTTGCCTGCCATGTGTGACCAAGTAATCAGATTGGCATGTTCCAACTCATTTGTGAATCAGCTGGAACTTGAAATTATTGTTCTGACTCATTTGTCGATGAGCTGGAACATTTCTGGCCCAGTACTCAAACTGAAACTGATAACTCAATCTAAAACTGAGCTGCATCGATCAAACGTTTTACTTCATCCCTTTGAATCCACCTTTTGCCGCAGATATGTTTTGGTTTTTGATTCTACATGAGGAAGGTGCATTTTCATGGCGATGGCAGTGCCTGTAGTGACAATATTGTTATCCTATTCTAAGAGCGCACACAGCCAGCAAGACCGCAACGTTAATATTCAATATATAAATATGTCAACCCTTACACTGAGGTATTTAATATGAAAAAATTTACAAACTGGGTAAAATTCAATGCTCTCGAAATGCACATTCTTGCCATGAAATTTTGATTTCATTTAAATAGTCTGTGTAAATATTTAGATGATAAAGTATGTCTATATTGTAAATTGTTGTATTCTGTAAGAATATTTTGTCATGTCTTTTTATTGACGAAAGTCAATTTGAATGGGCATTTATTCACTAATTTCCAATGTGTTAAAATGGCAAAAGCTTTTACACAGAATTATATTTTTTCGTTTTATCTTTTATTTTTATTTTCAAATCCGAAGAACTGTGAAATATTTTGCTTTAACTATGTTTTCCTTGAATGAACAAATTAGATCTCCCTAATTTTTCGCAACAGCGTGCGTATTACTACTTCGGGCAGTCTCGTGAATTATTAATTAATAGGCTCTCAATCATAAAGGCTCCTATGAAGAGAGATTTATAGTTTGTTCAGAGATAAGAGAATTTTTAAGACTAGCTATGGTGTGTAAATAATAAAACAAATGCCACTGATATTTGCGTTGTGGAAATGAAAATTGGTTTGTTAGGATAAAAGTTTGCGGTTGTCTTCAAAATTCTTTCAAGAGTTTACAAAAATTCGATCTAGTAAAAATATCGCAGAAAAATATAAAAAAGTGGAACTTCTATTTGAACTAGATTTCAATCTGACCTGTGAATGGCCTAGGAAATTAGAATAACTTTATTTTAATTCTCGGATCTTGACTTTGAACAAAAGGAGACGTATCTGACTACATGTCGCATAGCATACAATTACCAGGAATAAAACTTGAAGCGATTCTAGCTCTGAGAAACTGCTGAGTTTCTGGATCCGCTACTATAAAAATAACGGAGACTGAGAACATTTACCTTGCAGAAACAACCTTTCAGTTAATTATATTTAACGATGAGAAGACGCGAACAAGTACATAAACTGTTACTGAATAGAACCGTTTACCTAGGAAAACAAATATGATCCTAACTCTGATTCAAATACCTGTAGTGATTAGCTTGCATGGGATCTAAAGAGTTTATTAAGTATCTCTTTCTCTAATCCTGATCAAGAAACGATTAAAGCAATCCATGTGCGATTACATAGACTGCCAGTGATTTGATTGATGGCTGTTTGGGTACACAATAAGATCATGTCGAACAAACCAATAATCTTTTTATTTTGCAATTGTAACCTTTACCAAGTAGAACTTTCTGATTCATTCATGAGATACTCGACAAATGTCTCTCTCAACCAGCATTTAAAGTAATTGTACCTGGTTTAACTCTCTTCCTTTTCAAAATATTTAATAAACATATGAACCTTTGACTTACAATTTGATTTTTCGGCATTTTGGTAAATTTTGGTGCACATCAAATACAGCAGCATAGTACGATTTGTGATAACTACATTTCATTTAAAATAGTTATCTTCCCAATAAAATCATTGTGATCAAATAAAGATACCACTACTTATAAAAATCGCAAAATCAAAAATTCAAATTGCAAACCAAAGTTTCATATGAAACAGAAAGACAAAAAACTATATTTGTCAACTTTTATTATGTTCCAAGACACACGTTACCAATTTAATGATTCAATCCTTTGATGACAATTAGTACTAATTATTTAGCAGCAAAGATATTTGCTGGGATTGGTTTCTCAACAGCTTCTGATGGCGTCTCGGAAAAGGTAATAACTGGAACTGCAATTTAGGAATAAATGTTGCATGGGGTAAAATTACTTAATTATTACTGTCTACATTTTTCTTTATTAATGGTATTAATTTTCCTCATTTCTGAAAAACGGCATGCATTTAATTTATTCTCACACGCAATGCACCATAAATAACTTACACCGGTGATTCATGATTTGAATACTTCCGTCCCATGTCTTGGATCAAACAGCAAATGGTCATTCTCGTCATGGGGACGGATTGGATAAGAGCTATTGAAACACACAAGAAAAACATGTTACTGTGAAACTTTCAAACTGCAGATTATTTTAGCAGAATCATGGAAATTGATCAGGTAATCCGGACATCTTAGCAAATTGGATTAAGGTAATATTAGTTTTGTTTGAATAGAACTTATTATCGACTTCATTATGGACCATGGATACCATAATGTGCCGTTCGTGGAGTTTTGCTTTCATTCTTTTACTGTTTTCTTCTATTGGTTTGCAATGATGATTCTTTCATTGTTGCTTAATATGTGGAGATACCTTTCTGTTGCCCTTCTATTTTTTGCACCAAAGCCATTGTCAATGTGCCTTGTTTCTAGTGTTAGAAAAAAATTATTAGTCATCACTACAATAATTACAAGAGTGGCATGTCCAAATAATAGTAGTAACTATGAAGATATCCTTGAGAGTTCTTTACAGTGGTCATTTATGAGCACAATATCAATTCCATTTGTGAGCAGACACATGAAGCAGCAATGGATGCTTTCCTGTTACATTCGGGAAAAATTAACATAGTTCAAATTTCCTTCATATGAAGTAATTGTAGAGTAACATTCATAAGGTGAATGATTCGGCTAGTCTTTCAACAGAGTCATACACAACTATGTAAGACGTTAATACGAATTGTCTGAAGTCTGAAATTCCTGAACATAAGTGGAATTACTGTACATTTTCTATTAGAATGAGACCCTGTAGGCCCGTACGTGTCCTGGGTATGTGCGTGTGCAAATCGTGAGACCAATTGTAGTTTCATAAATCTCCACACATAGCTACTGTAATGCTACAGGACAGGTACCACCACACAATCCTCAAATAATCAAATGAAATTATTTTTGGTGGTATTCAAAATAGCCACTCAGAAAAATATCTTTTAAATTATTCTGAAAAACAAAAACAATAAATGGGAAAGGTAGCATGTGTTTTCAGACCATGAAATGTAGTCAACAAGCCAAGACACCTGGCAAGCAGCAAACATGGAAACTTATCAAGGTGAAATGTGATGGGAAAATGCTATGAAACCATTGTAGCATATTCTGATTCCAAAGTTTCCTGTTCTATAATATGCCAAACATCCAGGTTTTGTGGTCCAAAAACCTTTGATAGTTTTCCAACTTATGCCCTTGATTTTTTAGAATTAATATGAAAGATATTTTTGTGAGTGGCAATGTAATCAGTTTGTGTACTATCTGTTTGTAGGGCGACTTTTGACAAAAAGAAAAAAGACCATATTAAATTGCTGTGTAATACTCTGTTCCACAAAAGTGTTTAACCTCAGGAAACTTCGAGCCTTAAAATAGATCTAATTTACATGCGGTAACAAAGGACAAATATCAACTTACCTGCACGAACAACTTTTCCATTGATTGTTACTATTCACCTTGAACACAACAAGAGCTATTCACTCTCCTACATTTCTGACCTCGTAAGACTATTTTTATTGAAAAATAAAAAAAGGTTATTTGTCATTTGGAGTCCGTGATATTTCCATTTATTGATTCGTAGGATTCAATAACTTTTGTAGAATTGTTCCTCAGGACACAATCTCCTACTAAAGCTTTCCTATCGAGCACTTCATTATTGTTAGCAAACTAAGGACGTATTGACATAGTAATCACCATATGTGTATCAAAGGACTAACTGGTATCAATACCTCATACTGTAAGTGCTTCGTAAAAAGCTAGAGAGATTGCAAATTAAACCAGGTAACTAATTGAAACTACATAATATTCTTTTCATTATTTTATTGTGTGAATGGTATTACATGTTTTGAGTTCAACAGAAAATAATCAAATAAAGGACTTTAAAACAGCTAAAAATTTAGACGTGATTTTGTTGAACTAAATGCGAAGTGAAAGAAGAAACTGATTATTGTACATTTTTAAAACGTTTATATTTATTAGAAGACTTACAATGACTGCAGCAGTTGGTAAACCATTAGCAAATGTGGAGGGTGCCATGGCTGAAGGCGCAACAGACAAACTTCCTATAGTTGAGCTGAAGCCTTTCATGTCCAAACAGTGGAGACCCTACAAATCTGTACCAGATCCCTGGGACACTAGGTCTCTTCCATTGTCTTTGAACAATGGTAGTTCCAGAAAATCTGGACCAGGAAGTATGACATCTGACGCTGAAGCTGAAGTGAAGAAAATGGTGGAATCTCCCAGGTCAAATCACATGCAGAATAAAAATTCACATTTGCCAAAGAAAACTCTTTCCATTCATCCAAAACCTCAAACTGATGGTATTCTAACCGACTGTGAGCAGGCATTTGCCACAAATATTGACAGAGAGAAGAGTACAGTTGATGAAATCAAAAACGGGGGGAGCAAAGCTGTGTTTAGTTGCCTGAGAAGAGCCATGAGTGAACTTGACCTTAGGAAGCAACAGGACATCAGAATTCAAGGAAGAAAACTAGAAGATTTACCTCCTAAGGGAACTGCTGATTCTTGGGGATATTACAAAAGGAGTAAACACAACAATATTTCGGATGGTAGTGTATCACAGAGTCTTCCAAATCCAGAATCCTTAAATAGTCTGTATCTCAGGCTGGAACAAGTGGATTGTGCTCCATACATGGATGGAAGTATTTATGACGCCTTCGATCGTTCAAGTACCCTTCCGTCTATCAATGTTCGGAACGCACCAATGAAAGTAAAAAGACCAAGAACAGAACGTGGACTGAGACAACCATCTGGTAAAGTTCCCCCAAAACCTGCATTTAGACTTGGTGTCGCTAACTCTTTGGATGTACTCAGTCACTATGGACGACCCGCTGAGGTTGAACAACATTTGTCACATGAGTTGAAAAGGACCATTAAACAAATCAAGAAGACCAAGGATTTAAGTTTCTTCGATCCAGCCATTTTGCCCCTGAGCAGATATGGAGGATCTATTTTCACCCCCAGATGGGATTTGATGAACGGTTCTGAAACATGGCACCAACACGATCCAGAGTCTTTCAAGCATCGAGAACGAAGTCAGAAACAACAAACGCTGTCCAATAGGTCCAACACCAGTTCGATAGAGCTAAATTTGGAAGGTTCAGGCATTTTGCCAAATGATTTCAATAACACAGACAACAATTCCAAGTCTTCATCTATCAGAAAATCTCGAGAAGTGCCTAATGGGAATCTTTCACGTCAAAATCCCAGTAGACCTCTCATAGCTTCGAGAAGTAGTCTGAGTTCAAGTGTACAGAATGCTGCTGTGTCAGCACGAGCTCTGTCAATGATGAGAGCGGAAACATTGCCAGCCATCACTCCCGGAAGTGTGGTTCTTGGCTTGAAGGAAGTGACGTCATCTCGTTCTCAGTTCCTCTCCAATTCAGCTCCGGAGGCCCGAGATCGCTTGGCGGATTCATCTACTGGAGTTGAGCCTGACCCGTCCAGATCAACAGAAAACGTGCAAAAAGTCGATGAATATAAAGCAAGATCCACTCCTGCGTCCACAAGGAGCTCCGTATCAAGTGGAACGGCTCTCCTGGCAAATGATTTGTTTAATGACACTGACGATTTTGAACCTGTTGTGATTGAATGCCCTAAAGACGACCCAGAATGCAAAAATACCAGCACTATAGAAAGAGCTGGGAACAATCAAGAAAGGGACAACGCAGACGGTACATAAAAAGACCCAAATGATGTTAAAGATGTTACAGATACTATCCAGAAAGAACAAAGTCATCTGAAGAGAGCCAAATGTGCAGATAATATAACTACAATGACGGAGCACAGTGAAGCAAAGATCAAGAGCGAAGATCCACAAGGCTGCTTAGCGTATGGAGTTTTGTATAGAATATCATGTTTACCATTGACGCCGTGCTAATTTAGAGCAAATTCTACTCAACTTGACACCAGCTGGCAGTGCCACATGATTGCACACAGCACTTACACTCTAATAAAAAATGTTAACAAACCTGTGCAAACTTCACAACTAAACCTTTTGGTAAGGTGTTTCAGTGAACTGTGCCGAGGTCGGCACTTTGCATGCCGATTGTAACCCTTTACACTCACTGTAGCATTGTGGGAATATGTGCATTGTAAAGAGCAGGTTCTGAGCTTCGATTTGGTGTCTCATATGTGAAAATCAGTTAAGAATTGACTTCAAGAGAGCCATGTTTCTGATTCCACTGTAAATTATGACATAATCATGTGTGATAATTTTGTCAATGTTGTTAGCAAATTACTCATTGGTGACTTACTAGACTTACCTAAGTGGTTTAAATTCAGTGGTGGAATGAAAAACAGCCATGTGACAGGCTTAGGTGGTTTAAGTTAAAAAGATGTCAAAATGTCAAAAAAATGTCAAGTTGTCAAAAAGATGTGAAATATCAAAAGTCAAACATGTGAACTATGGAGGAGGTTCACAAAAAAATAAATTGACATAATGAGGTTCACACATTTTGATATCAATTTTGATGTCACATGTGTAGTATGGTAAAGGAGGGAGGTCCTTTTTCATCTAAGATAAGCCCTTTCCTGCCAGATAACAGGAAACTGCATGAGTACACCCGTAACAGATACTGTGATGTCACAAAGTACTTATGACATCATAAATGACATCACTTCTGCCCAAAACCCTATATAAAGCCAACACAACCATTCCAAGTAACACAAATGTACCAGGTTTTGAAGAGACAACACCTTTATTTGCTTGAGTTGCATAGGCCTCAGGTAGGTAGGTTTTATTTAGTTTGCTCTTTATCCTGATTTAAATAGATTTGGCAATTGTTTTAATATATTAAAAAGATATTAAAAAGTATGCAGTTCACGCCAAAACAAGGGAAAAGTGGGAAGGGTCAAGGGGCAAAATCTACTGAAGCTAAGCCCAAATCTAAGGGGTGAGCAATCTCATCTGCTGGACCTTTCTGGGAGGGGAGACCACCAGTTCAGTGTTATAGGTGCATGGGTTGGGGTCACTATAAATGTGGTTGTCCCAATAGGGAACCTGTTCAAGGTAGCATTGAATGGGGAAACCTGCATGGGGAGGCAGTGTCCAAGGGTGCACCCCTTCCCCAGCAGGAGAAGGAGCACCCACAAAACAACAAGTAATTTCTAAAGCTATGGGGGAGGTTCTTTTGAGGGAGGGGTAATCCCGGGACCACAGTATCATAATCTCGACCCTCTGGTCAGGCTTATAGGTACTCCTAATGAATCATCAGCAATAGTGGAAGGGTATCCATCACATCATTAGTTGATTCGGGGGCTAATATGATAGCAATGACCAAGTCTTTTGCTAAAGAGCTTCAGTTGGAGATCAAATCCTTGGAAACAATTTTGGACATAGAAGCAACAGGGAGGGGTAGGGTACCATATCATGGATACGTAGAATGTAGATATATCTATGATAAAGAAATTTGATCTAGATGTGCTTATGCTAGTTATTGATGATAGCCCGTATGGTATGAGAGTACCTATTCAGATAGGAACTCTGCATATCCACATGGCTTTAGAGTTGGCCACTGAGTAGGAGAAGTGTAATCTAAACCGTCAATGGAAAAGGGCAGAAATGGCTGCTTCTCTCTGAATGGCCAGTGCTAATGCCAAGGAAAAAGACTCCGAGGAGTCTACACGTCACTTTAGCCTAGAGGATATTAGTGGTGCAGCCTATTTAACCAAAGAAAAGAAATTGAGCCATTTGGTAATGAGATGGTGTCCTGTATACTAAAGGGACCCGTGAAGAAAAGTGCATATTATAAGTGTGTAAATGTGGCTTTAGAGCCACTCGACAAAAATAAAGAAGGGGAAGGTCAGTATTGTTCTGTTCCTTCATATACCTTTCTTAAACTGGGATCACACCAAGTTCAAGTAATGATTAAAAATATTATGGCTAGGCCTATCACTGTGCATGCAGGTAGTAAAGTAGCAAATATTGAAGCTGTGAACATAGCTCCTGACATGCTGGTACCAAAAATTGAGAAACCTATGGTGTTAAAGTCGGCCAAGGTCAACCTCGAGGCTGCTAAGCAAGGCAGCGACCACATGGCACAGCCTCGAGGCCAGACTCAGGATTCCAAAACTAAACCGGAAGAGGTAGACCGAACACCACTCTCTTCAGAGCAGTTAAAATTGCTCTTTGGCAAAATTAACTTCGAGGAGGGCACCAAGGAGTGGACCTCAGAACAAAGGGAGGAAGCTAGAACTGTTTTGACAGAATATAGTTTCCTGTTCGTGATGGATAGTATGGATTTAGGTAAAACTGATATGGTTAAACATCACATAGAACTCACTAACTATACCCCCATAAAAGACTGACACAGGCAAATACCACCACATCCATATGAAGAGGTTTGCAAGCACCTCAAAGTGATGTTTGACATAGGAGCCATCAGATGCTCGAACAGTCTGTGGGCAAGTCTGGTAGTGTTAGTTAGGAAGAAAGATGGTATGTTTTCAAGAGGTTCTGTATAGACCTCAGGAAATTAAATGCAAGGACTGTTAAAGATGCTTATAGTATTCCTCGCATTGAGGATGCTCTGGACAGTTTAAATGGAGCTTGCATCTTTTCCTCTCTCGATTTAAAAAGTGGATACTGGCAAATCAAAATAGATGACAAAAACTTTTCCAAGGACTCCAACAATCATATCACCCAATTGAAAGGTGTCTTTGAGAAATTGGCCAAGGCAGGTCTAAAATTAAAACCATCCAAGTGATCACCAGGGATCCAGTTAAAATTGAGGCACTAAAAAATTGGCCAGTGCCTAAGACAGTCACTGAGAGGCTTCACTGGTTTCACAGACTACTATAGGAAGTTCATAAAAGGGTATGCCAAAATAGCGAAGCCACTGCATGAGCTAACCTCAGGAGATAATGCCAAATGAAAGCACCATGCCATTGAGTGGACAGAAAGGTGCCAAAAATTGTTTGAGGCCCTTAAGAAAATTTGCAGTTAGTGTCCAGTTTTAGCATATGCTGACTATACCAAACTTTTTGTTTTGCATACAGATTCCAGTAACGCCGGTCTGGGGACAGTATTATATCAGAAACAAGACAATGGTAAAGAGCAGGTAATAATTTATGCTAGCCGAACCTTGAACAAGGCAGAGCACAATTATGATGCTCATAAACTAGAGTTCTTAGCTTTAAAATGGGCAATAGCAGATCACTTCCATGAATATTTTTATGGGGCAATTTTTGATGTCTTCACCAACAACAATCCCCTTACTTATATTTTATCCACAGCCAGACTGGATGCTATGGGGCACAGGTGGGTGGCAAGCCTGGGTCCCTACAATTTTAATCTCCATTATAAGCCAGGCAAGTTAAATTCTGATGCAGATGCCCTCTCCAGGATCGATTGGGAATCACTTGGGGCTGAAAAGGTTAAAGCAACCATGGATTTTTTTAGGTCCTGCTACACTAAAATCTCTCAATGGAAAGGATGTAGTTAGAAAATGGCAGCAGAGACAGGATCAGGACTTGGAAATAAGAAGAATCATTGAAATGATTACAAATGGTCAGTGGGGTACTCACAGGTATCATAAAAACGAGAAAGCTACAATAAAGAGTTATGTTAAGGTTAGATCTGATCTAATTTTATACAAGGGTTTGTTGTATTGGAAATTAAGATTGAAGAATCATGAGGAGGATACCTACCAATTTGTGGTACCTACTGCCTTCAGACAGAAAGCTCTAGAATTAGTACATGACAATTTTGGCCACTTGGGGATTGATAGATCAATGTCCCTAATGATAGATAGATTTTTCTGGCCTAAAATGGCAAAGGAAGTTAGAAATTATATCCAAAATTGTGAATGTTGTATTAGATTCAAGCAACAACCACACTAAGCATAGATGGCATCCATTGAAGCTTCATATCCATTGCAGATTGTACACATGGACTTCTTACAAATTGGAAGTAAGAAGGAGAGAAATAATAATGTTCTTGTGGTCACTGACCACTTTACTCATTATTCACAGGCTTATGTAACACACAATCAGCAAGCAACAACAGTTGTTAAAGTATTTATTGACAAATTTGTGACTCATTATGGATGGCCAGAGAAAGTACTCATGGAACAAGGCCTGTCCCTTGAGGGTGCCCTGTTCAAAGAACTGTGTAAACAAGCTCAAATTCGAAAAATGAGAACAACACCCTACCATCCTATGACCAATGGTCAACCAGAACGTTTTAATAGAACACTGTTGACCAT
This sequence comes from Haplosyllis leylae, assembly GCA_038406175.1. Classification (NCBI taxonomy): domain Eukaryota; kingdom Metazoa; phylum Annelida; class Polychaeta; order Phyllodocida; family Syllidae; genus Haplosyllis; species Haplosyllis leylae. The sequence continues at coordinate 17,245 of JBCAUG010236917.1, forward strand.
GACATAATCAGCCAATGACTGGTGGGGTGAAGAAGCCGCACAGATATCAACACAGCACAGTGGCACTCCGAGAGATATGACATTACCAGAAATCAACAGAATTACTTATTTGGAAACTTCCAATGGCGAGGCTCATTAGGGAGATTGGTCAGGATTTCAAGACAGATCTGAGGTTCCGGAAAGAGGGATCACTGCTATCCATGAAGCAGTAGAATATTATGTGGTCAGGCTCATGGATGACACTAACCTTTGTGCAATCCATGGCAAGAGACAAATGATCATGCCAAAGGACATGCAATTGGCACGCTGAATCCAAGCTGAACATGAGTAAGGGTGGACTCAAGGTCACAGTGTGTGGCCGCTATCTTAAACCCAACCATGTGGGTGACCACAGACAGTTATGTTAAGACAGTTTGTTAAGTACATGTTTAAAGTATGTTTCTGATAAAACTTCTATTTTTTTGTTAACAGAGGAACAGTTGCCAGATTGTTTAAGAGTGAAAGCACTTACTGGAATGAGGGCTGCAGGCAGTGAAAGTAATAAAGTGATAATAGTATATTTTATTGTGTTGTTCCTGGTTGTTGTTTTCAGATTTTGAATGAACACATGATGTATGCAGTCCATGAGGACATGGACCACTTCCTGCAGGGGGGAAGGGTGTTGCACAGTAAAGGAGGGGGTCCTTTTTCATCTAAGATAGGCCCTTTCCCACCAGATGGCAGGAAACTGCATGAGTACACCTGTAATGGATACTGTGATGTCACAAAGCACTTATGACATCATAAATGATGTCACTTTTGCCCAAAACCCTATATTTTTGAAGAGACAACACCTTTATTTGCTTGAGTTGCATGGGCCTCAGGTAGGCAGGTTTTATTTAGTTTGCTCTTTATCCTGATTTAAATAGATTTGGCAATTGTTTTAATAAGTTGCAATATCCTAAAGGAAGTCTTTCTATTTATTTTGTGCAGGATTTTAGTTACATTCTTAGCAAGAGGTTAAACTGAGCTAATTTGCACCAAGTATGTCATAAACCAGTGAATATGGAATAAAAATCATTTTTATAAACACTGTCTTGCTCACTTAATAATGGTGCCTAAAACTACAGAAGTTAGAACCTGCTAAACATGTGTAGGTCATCAAAATTGGTCAAGAATAATTGTCATAGCCAGAATCTGGACATACTAAGTGACCCAGGTGAATAATATCTAATTACCGAGCAACCATAATCCCAATCACATTAAGTGAGCGAAGTGGACCACAGTCACGATTGAGTGACCTACCCACTGAGCACCCTCCACCATGCTGTGATACTTATTACTTAAGGTACTCGCTAGCCCAACCAGGCATGATTTTATGTATTGCACAATGAACCTGTAACTTCCAACTGAAGTATGACAATAAACTACCACTGTACAGATACCTCACAAATGTATTAGAGTTATCTA
>JBCAUG010237028.1:0-18693 GCA_038406175.1 Haplosyllis leylae
CCCCCGGCTGGACCTGGACCTCGCTGGGGTACCCTCCCTCCCCCTCACTGCCCCCCCCCCCCTCCAGCTGGATCTGGTTCCTCCCCGTGAACAGACAAAAACCTGTGAAAACAGTACCTTCCCGTCGTACTACGTACGCGGGTGGTAAAAATGTGTGCGCGTAGGACACATTTCTGGATCCAATTTTACCTCTGAGAATCCTTGAAATAAACACGTTACGATCTGGCATCCCATGCATGAGCCTTTCAAGAAAAAGGAGTCAGGAATGAGTAAAATACCAAATTGAAGGATGCAAGTGGCTTCAATTCATAGAGGTACAATAACTAGAACCTACCTCTAGCAATATATTGGTAAACGGTAAAAGTAGCATGTATAATTATCAAAAGATTGATGTTTAAAATTGCTTAAAATATTTTGAGCAACAACGTATCAACTTGTTTTGGGTAAAATTACCCTAAGATTTCACAATTCTAGATTACCAAATGACTAGAAACTTCGCTAACATGAGTAAATTTGACTATAAGTAAAGTATTATCGATGAAAATGTATGTATATAAAGTCAGTGTATCTAAATTCTGTGACGCTAAAAACTGCTAGCTGTGAATCTGGAGCCTCTCCTCACCACAAAAAATTGACTAGAAAAAGAAAACTTCCCTCTGTTCCTAATTACTACAAGTTCTACCTTAATAAGTTACTTTTTTCGACTGAGCAAATACTCCGTAACCGAGGTAAGGAAATCAAGTCCAAGTATGAAATTCCAGTGCTCAGCACTGACTCCATGCAGAAACCCACAATGTCCCCCTCCCTTCACGGTCGCCAAGAACGCGTTAGGCTTTTCTCTAAACAGATTCCACGGTATAACCCATTCACCAAATATCGGATCGGTAAGACTATTTATGCACAGAGTCGGTACAGATACGCCCCACATTTTTGTTGCTGGATTATTTATAATCCAATAATTGTCCATGTCCTTGACACCATACATTTTGCAATAAACTCTGAAAAGAAATGGAACGTATCATCTTAACACAGGGTCACATAATTAATCTCTAATGCCACTTCCAATAGAATTACAATTAAGTAGTAACACCATTGCATTGATATCAAAGCAAATTAATTTCTATGCACTTATCAATTACTTATTGTCACCACTCTAATTTATGTCCTAGATCTAATTCTTATACGACTAATTTTCTCAGAATTTCACGTCAAGGCAAGGTAGCAAAACAAATCATGCCTATACGTCAACAAAGACATCATTATGGACATAATCTATATTAAGGGGTGTGGTGTTGTACAACACAGAACATCAGAAGTATCTAACTAAGTTGACGAAGAGTAAGGGACAGGTTGCGCAATGCTATACTACAACTGGATCAAATAAAAAACAACAACATAAATATAGACACCAATGATTTGAGAAAGAGCTTTGCGTTAAACTAAGCAAAAAAGCTATTCAATTTAATCCCTTACCTGTAGTCAAATTCCTTTATAGTTTTGCTTTCGAGGACATGCTTAACGTCGACAGCTTTGCTCAGAACATGCGCATGTTGTCTCACTAAGTTCTTTAAACCTCGCAACAGCAGGAAGTCATATGGCCAAGGCAATGGTTGACTATTTAAAGAGCACAAAGCACATTACAATACAGTCAATTTAAGAATAATGTCACTCTAAGATTCACCATAATGGAAAGGCACAAACTCTTTACTTGAATAGTTTGAGACCATCGTATCCTGGAGACACACAACAAGCTGCACTGATCAGGCTTTCGTCTTTGTAAGTGCCTAGATAGCAAGCCAACAACCCTGAACCTGCAAAAAGATTACATGGAAAATGTTTTGAAAAATGTTTTTCTTTGATGTTGATTTAAAATTCAAATGTAGAAAGTTGTGACAATTTTTACCTGCACTATGTCCAATGCCCACAATTTTGGCATCTGGGAATAATTTATGGATATAAACTACACAAACTCTGAAATCACTGACATCTCCAAAACTTTGGAGTTTAGGTGTTGTGAGAACACTGCTTCCATGGCCCCTTTTATTAAAGAATACTGGCCTGTTTAAAAAAAGAAAAAATATAATTAATTATGGAATTAAGATATTTTTAACAAATAAAGTATGTGCAAAGCTTTTGCTTTTCTCCCAGAAATTCATTCTCCTTTGTTATATTTACTCAAGAACATTATCTCATGTCACCCAAAGAAAATTTAAAAGAACAAAGTCTCAAAAATCGAATCTCGCATCCTTCAGATTGTATTGCAATAGCAACTTTGGCCAATAGGATGAAGCTCGACGTCTTACTCACCTTAACCCTTGTTCTGCAGCTCTTTTGCATAAGCCTTTAAACCCACTGTTGTCTCCAGTTAAACCTGGCAGAATTACTAGTATTGTACTGTCTTCTTTTACTTTTTCAGTCCCTGTAAATATTACACAGATTGGCTTCAACCGAACAAAATACATGTCAAGACTGTTCTAAGGATGACGAAAGCTCCATAACGTACCTGTGACGCCCCAGTCTAGCGCAACCTGACCTCCGTCTTCCATCGGAATATATTCTCTCTTGTATTCATACTTGGGTTTGGGAAGAAGCACCGGTAGTATTGTTTGGATGTGACGATTTCTGTAACGCAACATGATCATCATTATTGATTTTGAGTTATATCCTGCCACTGATGCACACTAAACATGCTCAAGGCCTTACATAATCTTTCTCAACTGTGTCATGTCAAAGTCAAGTACAAGTCTGCTATGTGAAAGAAATACTCCACATTCGAAGTCGTGTCGCTACTGGAACCCAGAACTAAAATTATGCCAAGACAAATTTAGCTGATAACAGTACATTTATGCGGTACCTTGCATAAAACGGAGGTTTGAAAGGCTTGGTTAATTCCTTGCAGTTCTTCATCAGATACTGTGATAGCTCAGACTCCTGATAGGTCAGCGTAGGAAGCTCTCCTTTGTCATATTTGCCCAGGAAATATTTCCACACTGCAAAAGATACTCCTCCCGACAATATGCAATACATTAGTGATGCACCGGAACAATATTCTGCAAAATTTTCCAACATATTGCTGACCAGTTTTGCTTCTTCTCTGAATGACAGCTCATTTAACAGCTGACGACCGAGAATCCTTGTTTATATCTACAAACATAACTGCAGGTGGCGGGTTAGTCGGATCATCCTTTCAAACTGTAAACGGTAGATGTCACTACAATACCAACTCGACCCAATATTGTTCTGAACATACGCAAGGGGCAAAAACTGCATTTAATTCAGAGTAGGAACCAGTAAGCAACACCATGGAGCCCAGTAGTAGGTAATGACATTCTTTCAGAACAATTTAAACGTGGTGATGTTGTTGAAAAAGTGCTGTCATCTTAAGACCTAAGCCAAACATGGCGGCCAATTTAGTCAAAGCATTTGGCACAAATGAAAGCAATTTTCTGTTTCCTTCCAAAACAAATCCGTGGTTTAGTAGATCTACTTGAAAGACTAATGAAAATGTAGGACCTGATTCAGATTTTTGACAGTATCCCATCGTTTATTATTTTTGTACTTGCATTTATTCTTATTTTGACCATCAGAAATAAGATGCCAGACCGGTTTGTGATGGAATGACAGATGCACATGAACAAGGTACACAATATGTACTCCTAACGAAGACGGCTAAATCTGTTGTGAAGAGCTACCTTATGATTAGACCACATTGTTGTTCCCCTGCATTTCCAAACAGTGTAACAAATTGGGTCATTTGTGATCTAAGTTTTTCAGAACCATTGAATTTTTTTACTGGCAAATTAATTATTCTCAGAAGTACTATCTGAATTCTGGATGTTCTGGACAAAAGGGCGCACTAAGCAACGTTCGTCCAGTTAGTAAGTTCTACTTGTTCCATTCTGCAGATGAGATAGACATGCAGAACGACAGTGAAATAGCCTTTGAAATAATAGTGGTTCGTTCAGACGTAGTTTATCGTTTTCATTCCTCGCACTGTTGTACGGTTAGGCATATCTCTGGAGGAAGCTTAAAAATTTCATAATTTTAACGAAAATTCAATGTCGTAAGTACACTTTTATCCACCACTAATAGATTGTACGCTTCTGATATAGACTTGTCCATATTTCTTCAGAGACTGTATCGTACCGTCATCAGTCAATGTTCTGTTTTGGTTAGTAAGTTTCAGGTTTTAAAAATAATTAAAAAGTAATAATATGATTTGATTGCAGCTTGTCCCTGAACCATGCCCACCCGGCGAGTGAAGTAATAAAAGTTAGTTAAAAAAAGAAACACTTTAGTGGAAGGATGTCCGGTCAAAAACGTACTTTCAGTGATAGAAAGCCGTTAACTCAAACTGGCATCACAGAACCCATTTCTTTTCATCTCAACTTTTCACCTTGTTTAGATATTTTACTTCACAGTATGCACATCTTCAGCTGCGGATAAGGGAAAGAGCTTCGACTCGACCTTGAAAACATGTTTTAAAAGATGGCCAACCCTTGACTCACCCTAACTGAAGCTCAGGATCCCGTCCTGATTTTGTTATATCTACTAAGTCGAAAAGCTCAAAATTTATTATTGAAATGACTAGACAAGACAGTCCTCCTGCGTGAACGCAAGAGGCATACCGCCCGCCGCGTATCAAGTGCTCGCTCTGCTGTCCTATCCCGGGGGGGGGGGTACCCCAGGGTGACTTGGATTGGGGGGGAGGTGCCCCTGCCCCCACCCCTGTCCTGACCTGGCTGGGGGGGTACCCCAACCTTGGACAGAGAGGTACCCCATGGCACCCCTCCCATCCTGACCTGGCCGGGGGGTACCCCAGGATGCCCACCTGGCCTGGGACTGGGGTACACCCCCCCCCCTAGAAAGCATTGTGGGATTGGTGGTATTGTGGGATGGAGATGGGGTACCCCCCCCCAAGTGGTGGACAGACAGACAAACTCAAAACGTTACCTTCCCGTCGTACTACGTACGCGGGCGGTAAAAAGAAATAGGCTGCAGTTTTACAGGGTATTAATCTAATCAAATTCAATAACCTAGGCCCCTCAGGAAAAGAATTCTGTAGGCAAAGAGTATGGTGCAGAATTGGAGAACTTGAAAAGGTCAGTAGTATTTAAAATATATTACGTGTGCAGATGAGATGTTTTGAGTTTATTATTGAGTTGACAATTTAATTCTCACATTCAATGACATGTTGAGTTTTAATTTGCAGAAATTCAAAAGGACCAATGGAAGTAGCGTCTGCTAACTGTCGTTTTTGTTCGAGAGAATTTGTTGGTAAAGAACAGACAGTGAGGGGTACGATAAAGAATCATGAACGTTACTGCATCCGCAATCCAGCTAATGGAGCAAAACAAACTCAGGCTAATGTTGATGATGGAAGTGGAGACACCCATCAGGTTAATTAAGTTAATTTTCCAGAATTAAAAATACCACCTCTGGACCAACAGGGCTATTGTGCAAACCCAGGCATGAAATAATTTAGATGATATAGATTCAATCTTAAGTTCAAAAATTATATTTATTTTTACCATAACACTTTACACACAGTACGGATTAACTCGACACATTCTTCAAGGGCTTCATTTCCACTTGTAAAAACCTTACAAACACAGAATGCAATTTCTGTCCGTAAAATTAATGTGATCATTTCTTTGTGTGCAATTTACGACAGCCATCTACTTTGGAGGAATTGGAGAAGAAGCTAACTGGCCAGGAATCTAGCCTCATTTTGTATGAGTGTGGAAGTTGTAAAAGCAGGTATGCAGCCAATATCGCCAGTTTTGTCAGCAATAAAAAGATATTTAGCTGGAAGTTAGAGAATGTATTCAACTATAATAGCACCCGATGAGTGTATTGTTACACATCTCAAATGGGATTTGGTAGTTTATTTTTCTGCAGGAATTTTGCTAATGCATACATGTGGAAAAGTTAGAAATGTTCCACTAGTATTATAAAGGATGAGTGGAGTTGCCCCAAAACTTCTGTTAAGGCATAAGTTAGTCCACCCCCCAAAACTTGTACCACTTATTTACTCGCTTTAACAACATTCAAAAAGGTTTTTGATAGAAAAAATCCTTATTAATGTTTAGGTTTAGTTCGTTGAGCGGCCTGAAACAGCATGTTACACATTGTATTAGCAGTCCAGTGAAGAAAACACCAGTCCAAAAGGGAAAGGCACCGTCTTCTGAAGTGACGAAAACGTTCAGCGTACGGATTAATTTTATCTCATGGAAATTTCATTGTGAAAATCCGTCGATATTTTAACACTGATTTTAAGCTTCACTCTTAACTGCGAAAATTGGTGGTCTTGATTAAGAAAACTTTTTTCACGTGATGTTCCTCTTTTTTTTTTTTTGCGTTTTGTCAGTTTACTGAAGAGGAAGCTACGACAACCAGAAAATCAAAGAGCGTGAAAGAAGAACATGCAGAAGAGTATGCCCAGAAAATGAAGAAAGAAAAGAAACAGTTGCAGGCTGCTTTGCAAGTGAGTATTTTTTGCGAAGCTACTGTACAGTTGGTTTGTCCTTACATTTTATGTTTTAGCGAGGCGAAACATTGTTTAGTGAGTAATCTTACCTGTAATTGTGTTATGTTTTTCATTGTAGCACAGAGCGGCTACCGTTGCCAGTGAAGTTTTACAGGGCAAATTGCAATCTAAGAAGAAAGGAACGTCAAAATATCAATGCGAACATTGCGATGCAAGCTTTCTTGGAAAGCAAAGTCTTGAAAGTCATATGAAAACTTGTCAACAAAGGTACTTTATGTGGTTTCGTTTTGTATGCTTCCGCGGCAAAATATAAGTTAGGACTTCATTTTTGGCTGATGTCAGCAGAGAACTGGCATATTTTGTGAGTATTGTAATGTTCAAATCCTTTTATTGTACTTTTGTAATTTGTTTCACATTTATTAATTTGTTACAGAAAACCATCGGACATTCCTGCAGGGAACGTACAGCCTTTCATTGCAAAAATTCAGCAGCCGCAGTCGGAGGGACAGGAACCACAAGACATGATTGGTTTGTATTTTTAGTTAACTCACAATTAGACGGACTGGCTTTTGCCCAGTTTAAGACCAAGGTACAAACAGACAAATTCGATCGCTTTAGTCATCACATTACAAATGCGTTCTTTGTGATCATTTGTCTTTTACTTTCAGGCTTGTTTATTCCCATTGGTATGTTTCCAAACTCCGAACAGCTAAGTGGGTTGCCGAATATGGCTGCTGTTGCAGAAATGATGCAGAAACAAAAACCGGATGAAAATTTGCCGTCTACGGAAGAAGATACAGAAGGAGCTCCCACAGAAAACATCAAAGAGGTACGATTTCAGCCTTGTAAATTTAAGATATTTACCGTTGGCCGTTGTTTTCACTTTTCAAAACATTGTCGATTGGCGATTTTCTAGGTTATGAAAATGCTTCCAAAAAACTTGAAATGCGAAGATTGCAACAAAACATTTCCACCAGATTCAAGTGTAGAGGATATTGAGAAACATGAATGTGGTCAACAGGTAGGCTGCTTCTTGCTTCCTTTTGTAATTGATTTAATCCTATTCTTGATCTTTTACACCACAGTTTATGACTAAAAAATAAATATCATACAATTTAGACACCACAAAAGGTCACCATGTTTGATGGAGGTAAAACGGAAACTATTGTCCTTGACGAAGTTCAGTGTAAATACTGCCTTCGTACTGTAAACCAAAAGATGGACCTGGTAAAGCATTATCGATTCTGCTTGGGACTAAAAGGTGCTAAGAAATCCACCGCAGAGGTATGTACCGTGTTCATGAGTTTTAAAAGAAACATTTTTAAAAAAAGATCTGATGTATTGTTTTTACAGCATATGCTGCTTAAATGCTAGTCATGTAATAAAATCTATTGTAACTGACGTTTTAGGCAGAGAAAAGGACAGACGATTCAGTTTACACTTTGTTTAGTGATGAGATGCAAGATGAACATGAAGAACTGTCAGTTACTCCCAGAAGATCAGGTATCTTTTTCATAAGTGGTATTTTAACATCCTCACATCTCAATACATCCAGCGGTTGTAATGCCTATGATTCATTTCATCTAGCACGAAAAAGACAAATGGACTCTGCAAAGGAGGTAGAAAAGGAAATTCAAACAGAAGAAGTAAAACGACGTCGCGGGCGGGTGTATGGTAGGCAGGAAACAGAAGAACAGAAGGAAGAAGATACCATAGTAAAAAGTAATAAAATCCATCTTTGCATGGGTAGTAAATATTAATATTTTGTGTGACATTCTATGATGGACATATTGTACATAAAATCTTCAAGGGACTTTCTGGTACACGTAAACACATAACTTGTACACTGATACAAAATTTAGCCATCGAAAAAGTAATTGATTCTGCTGTTTTCAGTAACCGAGGCAAAAGATGGAAAACCCACTCCTTTGGAAGTAGCACCCGACACAGAAGTGCAGACAGAACAAGCTGTACCTGACGAGGAACAAGTCCAACCAGAGTCTGAAATAACACCGGAGGCAACAATTGTTGTCACAGGACAGACCACAGAACAAACCCCGCTTGTGCGCCAGAAAGTTACAAGGAGTAAACCTCCAAAAGGAATTATTGTTGAACCAAAGGAGGAGAAGGCCAAGTGGAAAACTATTTATGTTGTACCACCAATCTGTCCTTATTGCAAGATGCAGTTCAGAGCATATTCAAGTCTTAAGATGCACTACAGGTAAAGTCTTTAAACAGGCATAGTTTTTGAAGATGTGAAATATTGATATCGGACAAATCCACGCTACAATATGTCTCGGGTTAATTATTCTGCACTTATTCACTTTCTGGATAATTAAACACCGGTAATCCTTCACAGATTCTGCTTCTATCGCAAGAAGGTTGAATTAGAGGGTACAGAACCGAGTATGCCTGTCTTGCCTCGTGAGAAGGATGGTGTATTGTACATGTGGCCAGAAGAAGCGGCAAGACTCTTTTACACAAAGTGTAACTTTTGTCACAAAAGGTACGTTTGGAGTCCTGGGCCCGGAAGAACACTTGTTGCATGTCAACAGGGTAACAATTTTTGTCATGTTGTTTATTCCATCCTCATTTTGACCTTCGTTATGCCGTAGGTTTGCAAGTGAACGGACTCGTATTCGTCACATGCACACTTGTCCCAAGAGGCGTGCGAAAGGAGGCGAAGAAGCAGATATAAATATTTCCTTAGCTGATCTTAAACCTACTGATAAGGTAACATTATGACATTTTTGTGACAGATTTAAATATCATCAAAGAATTTTTTTTAATAGAAGTCAAACAGATTTTCGCTTCGTCATTGTAAATATTATCTTTATATTTGGCATGGTAGGAAGTAGTCGTAAACCAACTGGATTAAAATGTTAAGTTTTGTTACACGAATCGTTTAAAAATTGTGGTGGTATGTACCGTAACCCGAGGACGAACTAGTCAGAAAAGAATCAATCAAAACTATTTTTCTTTCAGGTTAGGTGTACGGGCTGTGGGACGGTTACTGAAAGGGCAATTTTCAGTCAGCATCTGAGAGGTTGCCGAAAACACATAAAAATTCACAGACCTGGACGAAATGTTAGAAATGAAGGAATAATTATGGACGAAAATATTAAAGAGGGAGAGGACTTTCTTAAGGAAGTGACAGAAGAAGAGAAAGAGGTAAGGACATCTTGAAAATATCTCTAGAAGAGAGAAAGAGTATGTGCCCATGTCAGTTGCGGAAATTTCTGTTATTTTTTGATCGAAAATTCCAAAATAGGAAGGAAAAACACACACATTTATTTTGTAACCGTACACATGCAAATTAGTTGCGAAAAAGTTGACTGTTTCGATTATTTAGGGATTTTTGGAGAAGTTCGGATTACTTTCAAAAGAAAGCCCACCGTCAGCGAAGGAAGAAGGAAGAGGCATGAGGACTCGAGGTCGTCAGAAACAGGAACTACAAGTAAATAACCCAAGCTTTACGTCTGTTGCTAAAAGATATTCAAAGGAAAATCTAAACTCCCCTCAAAACACAGCTCTTGAATGACATTGTCTTTGAATACGAGAAATTAGGGCACGGATATACCCTTATACAGATTGTACATGTCCTATTTTGCTGTAAACTTGTTTAAATTGATAGGAAGAATTGGAGGAAGGTGAAATTAGTAAAAAGACAAGTGCCAGAGTGCATGAAAGCAATGGGCAGAAAATTGAGTCTACAGTTAGAAGCACTAGTCCTTCAGCGAAGCAAGAAAGAACAAAAGATACCAAGAGCAAGATGAAATTTGATGCCGCTGTTCAAGAAGCGGAAATGTATATGAATCGAGAAGAAGAACAACAAGTAGTAGATATACCAAGTGATAGTACTCAGAAGAGCGGCAAAAAGATTACACAATCGGTCAAGGTATGATTTTAACTTCTTTTTTGTACACGCCACATAGCATGGTTGAGCAAATATGAAATGACACGTTTTTCTTGCAGATTTTCCATAAAGGTGAAACCGTTCCCGATCCGAAGAAAGCAGAGAACTATCACTGTCCAGATTGTGGGGTTCTTATTAAATCCCAAGACGGTCTAAGATCTCACAAACTGTTTTGTGATCAAGTGTCAAATAGCGTCCCGGTTAGTCATTTCTTGCAACTGTTTTGTCTCGTACATAATTTTAGTTACAGTATCTTTAATTCTTAGGACTCAACGTCTGGAAAATATGAGGAAGCTAAGTAATATTTTTCTCATTTCAATTGGGCGCATAACCTCCAGAATACTAAATGTGTGGGTTTTTTTCGAATTTTTGTTTTAACAGGAAGGAGAGGAAAAGGTGGAGGGGTTTAACTTTAAGGTGCCTAACAAATTAACTACGGATATTATGCCTGACTGTATTTATCATTGTGGATATTGTGGAGGTATTCTGAAAGAAGGACCCCAATTTAAGGATCACGTTATGAGCTGCTATGAGGAAATTGGACAGCAAAATGTAGACCAAAACCATGATGCTCTTTTGAAGGTAACGTGTAAACATGATGTCAATTAAATGTTTGAAAACTTTTTTAAAAAAATAGCATCTTGCTATTGATATTGCTACCACTGATTCAGGGGAAATGCATAAATGTAATTGTAGGAAATACAAAACTATCCAGAATATAATGCGAAAAAGGAAAAAATACCTCAACTGATGGTTCTGACCAGCAAACAAATCACAGACAGAGCAAATCAGTCGAAAGTGAACACACAACCGTTCCTTATGTTTGAATGCACTGTTTGTAGTAAAATATTGAACACGCAAACAATGGCAGCAAAGGTATTTTTCAGATCCATAGACTAGTTGGAAATTTTGTTGTGAGTTTAGACAGGATCTTTCTGATGGTATTAAATCCCATCATTCAATACGCAAAGATTTTCCTTGTTGGTGATTACTTCGATAATATTTCTTGACGTTAGCACGGCAATGCTTGTCAGAAATCCGCCAGCAAACGAGAACGGCAAGAACATAAGAGAGAGTTGAGACGTGAACAAGAATTGCAGAGGGCTGAAACAGAAAGGTCAAGATCAGTAAGTAATGTAATCCTCTCGATTTAGTGATCTGAGTGATGACAAATGCAATAATCCGTACCCATACTTCCATTGCCTCGTGAAGAATATTGTTGCCACAATTGTGTCAAACAGATTGAAGAAACACTTGCGAAAAAATGTGAAGAAATGGGTTACATATACGAGTGCTACGACTGTGGGAGAAGATTCGTGAGTAAAGTGAACGTCTCCAGACACATGCCACATTGTGTAGGAGTGAGAGGAATCAATCCCAGCAGAAGAGGTAAAAGACTTCTGGCAATTTTAGTTGAGATTGCTGACGAAACTTATTAAAAAGGATTTTCAAATTCGTTGTATTATTGACCATCTCTTGACTGAACAGTTTGGACAACAAGCAGCTTTGTTCATTTGCATAATTCAAATGTGTTGCATGTTTTCAGATCGGGATAACACTGTGCCTGGTGACATTACTTGCAAGTTTTGTCAGCGAGGTTTTTTGAACGTCGGGGCAATGAGAAGTCACTTACGATACTGTTATTACCGAGACCTTGAAACCAGAGAAAATGTGCAACCTAAAACAAAGGTTTCAAATTCTTTTCTTATTATGGGACTTTATCACATTTTATACTGCTTAATTTTGTGTCGACAGTTTGTAAAATTGCACTGGGCATTTAATGTCAGGAATACCTGTGTTGATATCAAAAGACATTATAGCTGTCCAGGTAATAGGTTATTTCGTAATTGCTTTGTGTTCAATAGGTGGTAGTTGATGCCAGTGGTCAAGCCACAGAGTATCTTGAGACTGTTGGTGCAGTTGAACCGCAGCATGTAGGTATCTTTAGATTTCAAAAAATTCCACATCACTTTCTCTTTCCGTTCAAATAAATACTCGAAGTTTTTCACTATGCTAAGGCTGTAGACGGCGTTCAGTGAATACAAAATCCGTAGATGATCTTGTACCCCGCGTGTTTCTTCTGAGTATAACAGTAGTATAATAATAGTTTACTGTAAAAATACAATTCTCAAATTCTGAATCAGGAGGTCGAGGTGGAAATGCAGTGTGAGGAAGGAGACGCAGTGCAGCCACAGCAGGGCGAGGAAGAAATCACCTTCATGGTGCAAGTACAGCGAGATGATGAGGAGGAACAACAGACACAAGATCCTCAGCAACACGGTCAGTACTTTTATTGTTGCAATGCTATTTGTGTCCATGTAGACTTTGGCTGTAACTTGGTACAAAGATATATTGATTAATTCTAATTTGTTGTAGAAGAGATAATAGTAGAGGCAGTTGATTTGGCAGAAGGTGAAATCACTCCACAAGTCTTATCACAGCTGCAAGCAAATAAAGTTGTTGGCATGGGATCTTATCAATACGGCGAGTCCGAACAACCGGTTAGAGCTGTCATGAAGGCAAGATATTGTTCTGCAGTAAAATGCAACTTAATCTGGTTTGTTAGGCTGCGTAACCTGTTCGATGCCACACGTACTGGTTAAGTACACCAAAAGTTCTCGAGTTTAATATACTACTCATTATGTTGGTAATGGTGGAATACAAATTATGTTCACACATTTCTTCTTTATAAAACAGCACAATAAACTAACTTGTCCCCGATGTGAAAAGCAGTTCAACAATGCAGGAGGTTTCGTTACACATCAGAGGTATTGCAAAGAAGGTAGTTCTGAGGTAAACAACTTTTTATTATTCCAACTAAATTTGTGTTCAATGGCGAGTCGAAATTCCCTTTGCAAATACTACAGCCTTCTAATTTGTAATTATGAGGTCAATTTGTGAATGGTTGTTATTCATCGTGTATCAATTATTTCTACACTTCTCAATCACAACGGACCCAAAAATCCTTTTTTTAAAAAAAAAAAAGCAACAACAGGAAGTAACAGAAGAGGAGGAGGAGAAAGTGGTAATGTCACCCAACCAGGTCAGTCTGTGTATGGACTGTGGGATGATAATCCAAACAGAACAAGGCCTTCTCAACCACCAGAAGTTCTGCAAACAGGTAAATTTATTAGCATAATTGCTATTTTGGCCAGTGTCAACATTATCTGCCTACTAATGATTCATAATTTGGAGTACAATGATATTTCTTTTTTAATTTTCCATCAAGTTTCTAGAGACAGCGAAAAATTTGCCACAGAATAAAGAGATGTCTAGACGGGTAATAGTCCGTACACCTGCGACCGTCAGCCAGGACCAAGGAGAAACCAGCGTGAAACCCGGCAGTCCTCGCAGATCTCCTCGAACCGCAGCAGCACAATTATCTGCAGTCGTGGAAACAGCGACAGGTGAAGTAACGCAACAAGAAGGAACATCACTTCTACTTAGGAAAGTTGTGAAGAGGAAAGTGTTCAATCAATAATTGTTCGTTTTACTACTGTAGATATTGGGTGAAAAGGGAGAATTACGATTCAAATTGTATTTGTTGTTGTTTTACTAAGTTGTAGCTCACACTGGAATATGTGAGCTGAACAAATGACATAGGAGACAAACCTTTTGTAGCACTTTAACAATATTGGTTCAATTACGGTATTATGGGGTATCAATAATGTTAAATTGTAAAAAATTTACCTTGATTACCTTATCAGTGTTGTAGAGGATACTTCTTCATAGGTTGAACATGATAGTAAGATACAATATTAACCGGCATTGTGTTCGGCAATTTTAGCCAATGCAGCTATTTCGCCAGTAATCGATTTTGTAATAAATTAATGTTTGCAGTGTACATAGTTAGCAACCCACCTTCCTGTATTTGATGGAGCCAAACTGAAAGAGTTATTGGGAAATAGGTGTGTGCAAGTTTCAGTGTATTATATGCAGTCACAATCACTCACAGCGTGAAATTTCATACACGGCCAAGAAATTCTTCTTCTGAATGCCCTCTCACCATAAAATCATTGAAGTGTGACAGAATCCCATTGTGATTACACTACATCAAATCCGTGTTGGTCATGAGGGTCGCCATTTTGGCGGGGATACAGCGTCACTAGAAATGCTTGCTTGGCTTCACTTGATTAAACAAGTCACAGTTGATTGCACTGGGGGCCGATAATTCTAGGGAACACACACTGCTCGTTTATAACAGATAAATCGCCCAGGTCTAGCATTCGCGTAGCATATTCTTGGCGTGTTTTATCTGTTAAATACTTTTACTACAAATATCGCGTCTGTAACACTAATAATCTGTTCTGCGTACTTCTTGTGTATATTTTTTGACAACAGAACAGGACTTTCTCAGTAATGAAGTTAAGAAAGAATTGATTTTGTAAGAATTAGGTTTCCTCGTTTATTTCCTAAAAAATGTACAGCACTATAGTTTTTCATAACATTTCAATTTGCGTTTTTGGATCTAATCATGGAAATCAATAAAGTTGTTTGATTGTAGGACAATTTGATCAATCGTTGGCTTCTTCTCGTCACTTTTTTTTTTGGGGGGGGGGTGAAGAATACCTTTATTTCAGGGGAAATAAGTTGCTGCTGCTTTGACATAAAGAAATTGTGATCAAATAAAATCAACACAAAACACTTTAATTCTTATGAAAACTTTGGCACATATTATCCACACATATTTGGTGCTGGTTAGCTTAACTCTAATTAGGCGAACTTCCAGTACACTTTGTCAGATGGATGACAACTAAAACTGGGAGAGAAGATTTGTTTAACAAAATCTCAGTTGAAATAACCTGGATGACCAGCATCCTAATGTACAATTGTAACAAATGAGCTATCAACGTGGAACAACGGCAGTCTTAAATCTGTGTCCATGTATGATTAACTTGCACGTGTCTCCAAACACGTTTCTGATTCGTTTCAACTGTCACTACTTCATTAATGCAAACCAACAATAGCAAGAAGCACTAAACTATTCGTAAAAAGTAGTCCAGCCAATTGGAAGTGTGTCGCTCCTGATGTCACCAGAGAAGCTACTTTTGTATCTGCTTCACGGCCGTAGCATGCCTTGCCGTCAAATTTGATGTCTCCTAAATTTAAGCCCTGTGATATTGATGGGAAAAGTTTTGAAATTAAATGTGTGTAAACGTTCTTTTTGTTTCTTGTTCTATTGTTTGAAGATGTTCTATTTTTTCAAGATGGAATAGAGTTAAATGAACGCTTTAGAGAATGTATGATTAAACTTACAGCAAAAGTTTCCAAAATAAGGGCTCTGACTGGACCATTTGCTGGTAAGTCACTGTGGCAACCATCAGTATATGCGTAAGCTTCTTCGGAAACTTGTATACAATCTCGTTGGGTTGTCAAATATTTGATATCCATATCTGTCATTTGGAGAGAAGGTTAAGATGCTTAGAATAACGCTCTCACAGTAGTGTTCTCTTGGATTTTGAAAGTACATTGTTTCAAATAGTGTTGTTTGGTTGGTTCATATTAAGTAAAACCGCCCGGTTTGTACAACCAGTTTACACACATTGCATGTGATATTCTAATGAAGCAGAAATTTGAGTAGCGATTTATTACCGACAAAGACTTTTGCAGTGGCGCTAATCTCCCCGCTGATGGTACCGCACTTATTGATGTACCCGTCTTTAGGTGGTGGACAGTTCCGCAGATCCACATTGTACTTGTCAACTTCCATGTTTTCAAGCTGCAAGAGAAGGCAAAATTTGTTACTAGTGTTACCGTCAAAAATTGTTGGAAGGACGTAAAGACTTATGATGACACACCAGTCCGAGATGTTGACAAATTAGGCCTATTTTACATGTTTTAGTGAATCACCTTACAATGTTGTGAACTAAGTTTCTTCAAACCACTGATGAATGTGTTGAGCAGAAAATTTTATGTCTCGACATCGTTCCATGTACACTTTACGCATTGTAATCCAGGCACTGAAACGAAACAACAGTTACTGCATCATCTGGGAGCCAGTAGCCTTGCTGTAAATTATGCAAGATTCCAAGAGTAGTGAAAAACACTTGGCTGAGAGCATACCTGGAACTGTTTGCTGGGTGTAACACGTGTGTCCATCAAATGTGATGTCTCCAACGTTGAGACCGGCGAAAGTCTTGGTGAGGAGGTCTCTTGCGATACCGTTTGCAGGAAGATCCGTGTGGCAGCCGTCAGTGGTCTCCGAATCCTGTGCACTTACTTCCACACAGCTATGTTCAACTGTCCAGTAGTCGATATTTACTGAACCTATGAAACAGGTTGTGGAAATTAGAACATGGTTATAATAAAATAAAAACGGTTTTGGTTAAATTTTCTCAGTGAGTCCTCCATGGAATCGTATGATTACCATACTTTTGGACATGTCGGACACTCCTTACATTTTGTGGCTTCGTAGCATTGTTCGTTACATACTTATATACTATGTGCTTTAATGTTAGCAAACGTCCCCGCGTTTGCAAGAAGTGTCATTATGTTTCATGTATACCGTACCTATTTTTGTTCTAACGGTTCCTTCCAGTTTAGCGCATTTAGCGATGTGATTTGCTTTGGGCTCTGAAAAACAATCGGGATATAATAAGAGTTTTTCCTAATAATTTTTTTGTAAACTATTCATTTATCTTAAATCAATCACTCATAACTTTGACACACTACTAATCTTCTAATTTATTATTATGTATTAACAAACTGATAGGTCAATTTAACTAAAATGAAACAAAACACCAGGTGTCCTAATATTATCAATATCTGCAATTCTAGAAAAAAAAAACTCTTACCGTTGTACTCTTTGAAGAAATCAGATTTAGAAGAATAATTTTTACTTTTAATCAGCCAAACAAGTATTGTCTTTTTGAGGGAAAAGAATTGTAAATAAGCTTATTGTAAAAGATGTCGATGAAATGACTGAATCGTTGTCGCGAACTAAATCTCTTACTTGGACAGTTTTTGATGGCTATTGCATGTTTGTCTTCTTCCGTTTTCAATAAACAATGCTCATCTGAGATTTTCTCCAAGGCCGATAATACGAAATCGAGTACACCTAGTGAACTGTCCAATTTGTTGTAAGTACATTCATAGCATTGCAAAGCATCGCCTAAAATGAATAACAAGGCAGTCTGCAAATATGGAAGCATTTGCAATATTGGCAATTCCTCGAGGTAGAGGTTGAGCGTAAAAATATATTCGACGGTTTAATCAGTTCAAAGTATTCCGCACAGATTTGACCAAAACGGAAAAGTCGAATGTGTTTCAATAGTAAAATATCACATAACCTTTGAACACGTGACTGGCAGAATGTGAATCAGTACGTGCCTATGAATTATATTGAACCGGTGTAACTATCGTAACTATTTTAAGCGCCACCCCCTCCTTTGTGATGGTTTATTGCATTTTGCAACTGTACCGACGAACTATTATAGAAAGCTACAGACCCTTTCCTATTAAAACCATTCATATTTGCAGGTGACTTTTCTTACAGACAAGATTTTAAGAATCTGTGACTTTAAAGTCTTACCTATAAGATAAGTTGCCTGTGAATATAAATTTGTTTTAATAGGAAAGTGTCTGTAATTTTCCAATGTCACCTGTAAAAGTTAAGAAAGTGTAACTTTTGATGCAATCAACCATCACAAAGGGGCGTACGAAAACTGGCGTCTCTCTGAAAACTTAACACCGGTAGACAAATTTTCTAAAGAAACATCTTTTTCTTATATACATGTAATAAGTAGATATACCGACACAGTTTTAGTTTAACTTGTTGTAAATAGTCATTGATACGATTAGGTAAAAAAGTAGAACGTTCACTTACCCTGTTTGAACAATGACAATTGAACAATCACAGTCAGACAAATTGTAATTACAATTTGCTCACAATTAGATCTATCCATTTTAGACAAGACGAGGAATCTCGTGCACCAGAAGTTGGGTCTCTCCCCGCCCATGTTGTTAAGTCCTTTATCTCCTGTTGAACTAACTTACAAAATTCGCTGGCACAGTCATCAAATTTACCGCACGGTTGGTCGGTTTCTCATTCATAGACTCAATTGATGTACTGAATGCGTTTCCCTGTACTGTATTCGCGACTGAAATTTCCCCGCTTTGAATGAATGATTCATTTCAGTTACATGTGGTGAATCTCTCTGCATGTGACTTGCACTTCCGGAGATAAGATTGAATACCAGTTGAAATCCTCCTGCCTCATTCACACGTACCGACACAGACACCGACACCGATATTCGGACCGATAAAGTTTAGCATTGTGCCAATGGAT
>JBCAUG010237139.1:0-18693 GCA_038406175.1 Haplosyllis leylae
ACTGTCTCTTTGTCTCCACTTTGCTACATGGCGGGCGGTATGCCTCTTGCGTTCACGCAGGAGGACTTTCTTGTTCAATCATAGTTTTCCAACGTTTGTGACATTAGAATACATGTAAATATTGGATTTAAATTGTTTAAAACATGTTAGTGTTTTTTCTTGTCGGTTACAATAGTATTATTACAAGGAATGTTGTGAACCAAAGCACACTGATTTGAAAGTTTGAATGGAAATGATGAGAATTCCGGCCAAAACAGGATCTACATTCAAAAACAGTAATCAAGAGTGAGTGCGGAAAGTGTTGATCACGCTCACTGAGATACTTAGTAGAAAACTGAGAATTTTGACAAAGGAAATATATGTCTTTTGTTCAAATGTTGTTCTTTGCTCTGTCATAATTCTTTTAAATTATTTAAACATTTAGGAATTCTCTGTTTTGTAAGCCGAAAATGGATAAGATTTTTACAGCCAATTATTTTAGATATCATTTACATGTTATTAATTCAGCAGCTTTAAGTTACAAATGGTTTTTACCCTTCAACACTGTGTAAGCCAGCTTGATATCAATTTTACATGAAAATAACTAGGATTCTGCTCATATTTCTGTACGTATGCTTTCCAATATGATTACAAAAACTCAGTCCCCATATATTCTTATTAGTTTTTGACAAAGTATTTGTGCAAATAAAAAGTAAAGGTAATTTTACTGATGCTTTTATATTGAAGTAGGACCAACTGCTGATAACCTGGAGCCTTTCTGGGGATGCAATTTCCATAGATTTCCTTTATCTAAAGGTTTCCTCGCAGATCCTGACTAATAACAATGTTCCATAGACTACTTACGATGAAGTATGATCTGTGTGTATTCAAAACTTGAGCGAGAAGCTAGTTTATTTGAAGCAGGGAACAAGGTAACTTCATAAATAGGTCTTGCCTTGCCTTGAATTTCTTTTCATTGCGAAAAAAAAGTTATGTTTGAAAATAATTCTTGCTGGCAATCAGAATAGAATCTTGTCTGAAAGTAACTAAGGGTGCAGATAGTTGGTCTGTTCAGATTCCTCTTTGTGGGGTAGCTTATGGCTTCTTCCTTTCAAGTGAAAGTTCAGGTTGAGTAGCTTCAAACTTTGATCGTCACATTGACATTTTTGTTCATCATTACAGCTTTGTTAACAAGCGCGTTATATTCATCGCCTGGGAAAATATATTTTGGCCATTATCAAACAGGGGCGAACCCAGGATTTCTCGGAAGGGTGACACACCCAAGGGCAACAACGCCAGCATTGGCAAATCTAGGGGGCACAAGGGACGCGCCCACTTCAGCCAAAAGTTCTTCATTTTGATGCAGTTTTCAGAAAAATTGTTTAAGTAGTAGGTTGGTGCCCATTCCCAGGAGTTGCCGCCCCCTCTAGGAAATCCTGGATACACCACTGGCCAGGGACATGAGCTCACTATTTGTTAAATGTTTGTGAAAAACCGCATGAAAATAGAAGTTAGGGCCGGCTAAATCCACAAACCATATTATGTCATTTAAATTACTGCCTTTTGAGAGAAGTTTTGAAGTTCCATAAAGTTTATTGGTCCGCGAGTTACCGAGGAGTGCATGTAGGGCTTAAATCCCATTCAGTTGCTTTATATTCATGGTACTGATCTACCAAAGCTGTCAGACAGATGTCCATGCTAAACTTCACACAAAAAAACAGAAATCAATTGTTTCAAGTAGTGCAATATTGACTTTGTGTTGCGATAAATCATTTTGTGGGGAAATTTTGACAATTTATTTTGGCTTTCTGGATTTCTAACTCTGAACAGAACGATATTCTAGCCTTTTTATTGTTTGTCTCTCGAATGGGAAGATCAGGTGATCCCCTTGGTGGAAAACTGAATACAACGTTTTTGTACACTTATGTTATGCAAAGCAATACACTAATTTGACGTTATGGTTGTCTATGATTCAAGAAGCTGAAACCATTAAAAATTTTGGACGACACATGTCCTTGTTGTGGGGCCACTGATACCCCTCCTCCTGATTGGGATTTCTGGTGATGTCTGCCAGGTTTCAAAGCCAGGGTGGATCCCTAGCTTATGTGCTTCCTCACCTGCACACAATGAATCCCCCAGATTCACCTCTGGTGTGACACCTGCTGACCTCTTGATGGCCAGCATGGTGGCCAGTTGGGTTCCCTACATGCCACATATGTAGCAGAGGTAGGATGCTGGGATCCGATTAGGAGACCTCCCGCACAGTAAGCAGACCTGTTATCTGCTCGGCCACCGTGACCATTGCTAGGCATACAGAGTGACTCGTTTGAAAGTCGCAGAAAGAATGGTAGAATTGAACTGACTTTTTAAAAATCTATGACCGAAGAAGTATTTCCATGTTTCGGAAATTAGTGTTCAAAGGCATTAAATTTGAAGTTCGGTACACCTTTCTTGTCCAGCACAACTTTTTCCCTCAATATCCTGATCTCATTGTCATTATCAAAATCTTAATCACGTTATGGAAGAGAAGTGTCAGTTTGAAAAGTTGAAAGCAATGTCTCCGCAATCATCAATCTCTGTCACAATCCCTATAGGAGTGTATCACGAAGTCCATCATGTTCCTAGTGGCTCCCGACAAAAACACACTAGAAACTCATAAAAGTAACTCGTAAAAGTAACTCAAACCACAATCACCAAATGTGTGCAGCTTTCTGACAGTGAAATTATTCTGTAGGATAGAATTCCGAAGAAATATTTCCAATGGCTGGGGACGCACACCCTACCACCTTAACACCATTAGCTGCAGGCTGAGACGCTTTTAGCCAGTATCACAGACCTTTGGTTTGTAACAATAGGAATTTGAACTTTAACTGTTCTGTCTCTTTTGTAGTCATTCACTAATAATCATATCTGAAACCAGCCATTCATTACTATATCTTCAGGTAGATAAGGCAACAGTTGCAGTTTGTCGAAACACTTAGTGGAATGAGTTTCTAAAGTTATGCCATTGTTCAACAACTTTATGAATGATCGATCAGTAATGACCATTCTAATTAATACAATAATAGTCACCATTTAGTAGTGACTTTTTTAAAGTCCATAATGCCACTTTCCTAAATTTGTAATATTTACCGCCCGCGTACGTAGTACGACGGGAAGGTAATAGTTTCACTTTGTCAGTCCACAGGGGGGGGGTATCGGAACCATGTCCAGCTGGGGAGTACCCGAGCCAGGTCCAGCTGGAGGGGGGGTACCCCCTCAGCCAAGACTGGGGTACCCCTCCCCTCCCTGGATAGGACAACATGCGGCGGACGGTATGTCTCTTGCGTTCACGCAGGAGGACTTTCTTGTTTGGGGATAATTTCAGCAGCGGATCCGGGGACGCAAAGATGGCTGCCAATAACGGCCTTATGTATCTTATGGTTGTTCTCCTCCTCCCCTTTTGTATCCGCAACAGAATTTGTTTAAGTTCATTTTTACAGGCCTCTAATAGTTGAGAAAAACCGCTGAATGTAAGGCATTATTAAAGGAAGCCCAGGAAACTCTCACAGAGGATCATAATAGAGCTTTTATTTGCAATTAGATTGATATCGTGGCTGGAAATCAAAGTCAAAAGATCGTCATGACACATATCATGACTGTGGCGGGGACTAATTTCTATGGACTTTTTATGAATACTTTGAGCTTTATTGTCATAATATGTGTTCTGATAACATGCAGTCAATTTGTTTTTCCTTTGTCGGGGAAATTAGTCTCGTGTTTAAACAGCGTGGATGCGTACTTCTTAGAGACAACATTTTTAGGAAACATTGCAAAATCAAATTCATTGTTGTGAGTTTTTCATGTGATTCACTGTTGTAAAATTGCTTATTTGTTAGTTTTAAATCTACGTACCGTGTACACTTTTTGTACTGGAGAGGTACATGACATGTCCATTTGTTTAGTTACTTTACCACTGACTTATGCACTAGTAGAAATTCACTAATGCACAGACCAAGCCATCACCCATTTCTGTGCGTGTGCGTTGAAGTCAAAATTCCTTTTTTCGTTAAGGATGTCAATTCGGTTTCACAAAAAGCAAAACCGTCAGATCTGTCACACCTGACAGAAATAAAATGTAAATTTATGGAAATATTGTAAATTAAATTTTACAGGTAAAGGTTACTCAGGGTAATCAACCTCATCTAAAAATTGTGTTTGATAGCTACTAAAACAGGGTGTGGAAATTCATTTTAGATCTCTCAGATCTGTCTGATCTTGCAGAATTGCACAGTGAAATATCAAATGATCTGTAAAAATCAATGAATTCAAATAAACTCCCTCTCTGGTCTTGGAACTTTGAACCAAAAGGCTAAAAGCGGGCATAAATTCTGTGACCGAGGTCAATACGTTCATACACAGCAACAAAGCGCGCATATATATCATTGTATTCTGACACCATGGGGTTAGAATTGGCAAAAATAAGCAGTGAAGGTAATTTCACTAATGCTATTGTACCACTATCCACAGATAACCTCCGTCTTCGATTACACTTCCAATTTCCTTTCGTTTCTTTATCTCCAACACATAATACCAAATTTGCCCCTTATGCATTTATATCTTGATTTATGATAGACATCCGTGATCCTGAACACAATATATTGTATCTACTTTCTATTGTTTATTTGGAGATAGATATTTCTGCTTTCAGTACGTGTTATTTATTTGGTGCTGAAGTGACTTTTCGTTGCGAATGGCGCCACAAAGATTGTTTTATTCCTGCAAAAGGGCATGACAGGGGTTTTTGAACTAGATTTCACATGATCTTTTCAAAATATCAAGAAGTACATTCAGGTGGCTCCTACCTGATCTGTAATTGTAGCCACGCAGGGATTTTACATGTGAGCTGTGTGTGAGCCATATAGAAAACATTTGTGCACACAGTTTCCATTGGCGGATCTAAGGCCCCCCCCCTCTGGGTCCGAATTATTTCATTTTCATGCAGAATTTTTCGGGAAAAATTTGGCCAAATAAAGGTTGGTGCCCCCACCTTGGAGGTTGGCACCCCCTGTCTGGGAAATCCCGGATCCGCCACTGGTTTCCTACACTTTTGAAAACAAGTGACCAAAAACAACCAATCAACCACATAGGTAGCTCTGACATGTTTAAGAGATTATTTTCGTACTGCACAAAAAGAATTCAGAACACAAGTTTCACTAGAAAAAGACAAAACTACGTCTCTAGTTTCAAGGACTATAGGTTCATATCGTCAGAATTATTGAAGTGCCACTTCAAGAATAAATTCACATAAAGTCCAATTGAAGAATATGCCACATTTCATTACTCAGTCCTAATCTAGAGGCTCAATTACGCTTTCAGTGCAGCCACTTTGCGGTAATTTAATATTGCCAGGTCGCAAAGTGATCCTGTCATTACATAAAACTGCATTAGATTCCCAAGCAGCACCTTTGCAGTGTCAAAACACGAATAATCGCAAATTTCCATTAAGCATCTTCTCAATGTTTTACAGCTTCTCGAAGGAAGATTGTTTTCTGGAAATGTTCAAATTGACATTAACGCGTGCAAATGGAAACTATTGCCATTCGAGTTTTTCACAAACACACCAAGATGGCAATGTTGGTATTTTGACAATTTAGTATTTCCATATATTTCCAGTTTACTTTTTTAAACCAACTGATGTTAGTAAATGTGAAATTAGAAATCCAGGGGTATATCAGATCTATGTTTCCAGGTTGCAGACTTTATTAGACAAGTTGATTTTTAATGGCAGAGGTAAAACAAAGTTGGCAATGTTGGCATTCTTGTATTGCAGAGAGTTTGCATTTGACGTTTGTCTGTCAGGTTCAGTACGTTTAGTGAATTGACCTGTAGTTGTTTAAGTTTTTGACACATCAAAAAGTGTCTTGAATTTCTCCAATTTTTGGGTTCTATTCACACCTGAGGTTAGTTAAACTACAGCGATTATGATTTTGTACCAAGGCTGTTCTTTTATACAAAAGAATCGCAAACACAATCGCCATAATTCAACCGTTATGCACTATTAGCACACTGATTTAGTTTTGACACAACTAGACAGTTTTGATCATAATATTCATAGTTTTTAATTAACTGAGATGTTGTTCAGAATAAATATGAAGCATCAGTGTGGGTGGAATGATGTGAAGATCGTCTGTGAGACGACTCAGTTTGAAGTTTACTCGTCTCTGTTTCGGTCATGCCGTCCGTCCGTCCGTCCATTCTCATCTTACAATTTTGAATGTCAAACAGAAACGTGGTCCGCTTAACATCAGCCCATTTGATTATTATTTTGATAGATATTGCAGCTGAAACGAATCTGCGAACAGACGAAAAGCAGTGTAATTGTTCCGCAGCTTGTAAATGTATTTCACTTTGATATTTCTTTGTAAGCTTATTTAATGTAAGTTCTATTTAAGCCATTATCTTGTCGCTTTGATCATACCAGACTATTTTAACATGAAACACAAACGCAGGAAAAAGTAGAATTATGGAATAGTCTTTACTCAGCACTGAAAGATACAAAATAGAGCATGTTCAGGGAAGCTAAATGCGGCCCCTTTGAACACACTCATCACATCTAATGTTGCTTTGATTTAAGAAATTATTGTGTTCTGTACATTCCCATATTGATATAAAATATATGGAAGCACAATGATAGTTCTTGTATTGCGGAATGTACATGGTCCAGGATTTAAGGCTCGTTCACACGATACGTAAGCGACTGTCAAAGCGTTAAAAGTTCGTTCATACCGCGAAGGCAATGACGACGGCAACAGTGTTGTCATGAATGGATTATATGTATTGAAATTAGATTAGGTTTTACACCCAATAGTAATAACAACGGCACCAAAACTTTTATGGACACAATGCACAGTAATAACTCGTTTACACTGCGGTGGTCGCGATATAATTTTCATTATTTTGGTTCAAAAATGGGCATTGTGGCAACAAATGAAATTGTTCACATTGCAGTGGCTTATTGAAAACAAAACATTGCCGTTGTCATTGAGGTGGGAATGTTTCTTTACCAATATCACAATCATTAATGTGTGCGGTTTCTATGATATTAGTTACTTTGAATTGTATGAAAAAGTTGATACTGTCGTAGTCATTGATGCGCCATGTGAACAGGCTTTAATTTCATAAAAAAAATGGTAACTACCACTTTTCAGTATTTTACTAATAGTAATATCAGACAGTTGTCACATCAAAATTAAGAAATGTCTACTATTTCACACGCCACTGTGTGGCACATCGGGAAGCTGTGTTAAAAGCAGAAGTATGGTAGATAAAGCATAGGCAATGGTTTCTGTCTGCAAGTTAGTAGTCTTATTATTGTAGAGCAGCCTGTCTGTGTTCCACATTGCAATGTTAATTTAATATGGTCCTTCGGGTCATTTACTGGTTCTAGGTTTGTCTGTTGAAAACACACTTTCACTCACTACAATTTATCAAAAATACAGAACGAATGTAAAATGCATCTGAATCCCTGCCATTTTGTTGCATAAATTCCGAGAGACACGATCTTTGTGAGAAAACAAACACTTCCAGAACCTGGTCGCTGCTCAATGTATGACGACCTGTGTGGTCTGGGTTCCCTGTCTCAATAGTCGACTACAGAACAAATCTCTCACCACTCTTCATTCACTCCAGAAATTCTGCTGCGTCGTATCATCCCGAGGGTTTGTTTGCTTGTCTGGACATAATTCAGTCAGTCTCAACAGCAGCGGATCCAGAAACTGGGTAGATGGGGTGTCAGGAAGCATGAAATCTATATGATAGCCTTTCATGGTCATATTTTATGACTTCTTTTCAGAACCTGGGTGGACATGCCATCCTTAACACCCTCCTTCCCCTGGATCCGTTACTGCTCAGAAGAATTTTTAGATATTCAATAAAATACTGTTCAATCACGCACCACCATCGTTATCAAGTAAAAGTAGGTCATTTACCCTGTTCATGTATCGTCTAGTCTAATTTCTAGATCCATCGTGGACCGAGTCACTTCCTTTTATGTACATATATTTTTTCATTTATATATGGATCACAATTTCCACCCACCACCACCACCATATACACATATATATTGCTTTGGATGTTCCTTATATTTCATTTTCCATTTCAATTTGCTATGTTTGATCACAGTCTGGGTCTTGACTACTAGTGCTATGTATACACTGTAGTCATCTGGCTACTAGGGCATAAACGATATCAAAGACGGCAGTGGCGATTACTTCCGCTACGATAAATATCTGGTTCTGCTGTCTCGCAAGTTCGGAGAAAGTGAACAACTGAGTTTTCCGTCGCTTTGGTTCCGTTTTGTTGGACACGGTCTCATTATTTTTGTTATTGTCTTTAAATATTATTTCCACATCTGTGTCAATACTTAGCCTCTTGTTGTTGGAAATTCCTTTATTCCTTTTATTGCCTTTTTCCTTTTTCTTCTTTTCTTTCACTTCAGGTGAAGATTGTTTTTCTTTACAAGTTGCTGAAATTATGGAAAAGTATTGTATCTTACACAAGATTCGAACGAACGTTTATTTCACATTTGGCCATGAACATTAGTTTTACTGTATTGAAAACCATCCAGAAAAGTAACTGATGAAAAGCGTACCGTATTGTTGCTTGAACGATACTGGAGATGAAAATTCTGTCGTAAAAAGAGGCGGTTCTGTTCTGGAAGCAAAGCACCAAGAGCTGTCTGCAATAGTTATTGTTCCCGGACTCTTCTCGGTGAAGTTCTGAAATATTTTTGATGCATTAGAGTGTAGTGTTTGAAAATGTATTCATATTAAATTTAAATGATCATACAAAATCATTGACATGATAAGAAAGACCGACCATACCAACCACGACAACCGCCCCTATTCCTCCTAGACTGCCCCCCTAGCCAAGGCAGTTTGTGGAGGATGGGTCTCCTTACTGAATGGTACTTCCTGCCTGGTCCTTCTAGGAATCCCCCTTGGTGGAGGATGGGGGAGGGGCAAGATGGGACAGGTCCCCTACCTACCTACCTACCTGGTTGGGGAGAAGTGGCGAGGGTGTGTCCCCTACTGGGGAGGGCAGACCTTGCAGGTCCCCCACCAAGGGGCAGGGTGGGGTGGGCATAGTCCTCTACCCACCGGGCTGGGTGGGTGGGGGTGGGCAGGACCCTACTTACCTGACTCGATATCCCCATCCCCTTCGTACCCCCGTGGACAGATAAACAGAAAAAACTGAAAACATTTCCTTCCCTTTTATTATGCACGTGGTCGGTAAAAAGTAAAAGACATCAAACATAAAATTCCCAGTCTCTTCGAAACATCTTCCTTTAGATATTATAATATCACAACTAATGGACATATTGATGTCCAAACTGATGGGATGCAACAGCCATTACATTCATAGGTTGGTTTCCTTAAGTACATAACACTCACCAAGCAGAACACAGACCCCATTAAATCATCGTTCTTTCTCCGCTGCTGCACCATAACAATTTTGCTTTGCTTTTCCTGCCGACTACTTCTGCATAGAAGGTCCATGGAATAAGCTGCGTAAAGAAATGTAAAGCAATTATGAGTGGTCATAGAAATATGGGAAGGTACCCCACGACCTCACACTTGCATTTAATGCAAGAATGACCAGAGCTCTGTGATTTCCTTATGAGGTTTCTTCAATGATGTTTTCTTGTTAATGACAAAAAGACTCTCGTTAAAAAAATTATGAAGTGTGCAATTTGAAGAACTTACAACAAAAAGACATTTCTGAACCAATGTAAGTTGAAGTAACGGAATATTTTAATGACTACTCTTTTTGATAATGTAAATCCCACTCCGGGATTTCTTAGGGGGTACTTGATCCAAAGGGTGAAAGCCAGCCTGCGTTGGGCCATGTTTTTGAAAAAAGAACACATGTAATAAGGATAAAAGAAATTGCTGGGAACAGGTTGGAGCATCCTCTGCACACCTATCCTAAATTCACCAATGCAAAAGTGCCATACTTACATTTGTTGGATCCTGAGTTGCGGACATTAAGGCTGTAAGAGTTATTGCATCCTGCTTCCAGTATTAACGTTCCACAGTTTTCACAAAGAGTGGATGAATAGGGGAGAACAGACTGATAGACACCTTGTATTGGACAAGACGCGACCTTGTCGTGCATAGCTGAAATGACAGCGCAAACTATTTTTGGAAATTGGTCAAACAATTAACATGTGCTAATTAATGAGCCAGTTTTAATTATCATCTTTTTACAACTGCGAGGAAATATGCGTTTTCTTTTGCCAGTGCGTGTGTGCGATGTGGTGGTTCTGTGCTCATTCCAAGCACGATTTCCACGCACTCAATGGACAAGAAGACCTTTATGTACGCGCACTCGCAAGTTGAATGTATCTGAATTGTCAGTGAGAAAAAGGCCACAACGGATTATGGAGAAAATTAGCACGACAAAGGCATGGAAAACTTACCTAGGAAGGTAATCACAGTGGACGAATCTTGCATAGGAATTTGACTACAGTCACTCGAACTGCTTCTAGCACCTGAGGAAAAGAAATCTAAACATAGTATTACATGGATAGGTCTGGAATGGTCAATAGATCTTCACAAATCCAACAGTTGGATTGGGGCAGTTCAAAAATCTACATGATCACAATTTTTGTTGTCATGAAATTACAGGAATAGGAGGGGTAATGGTTAACTTTGGTTACTCTTTCCCTGGATCCGCTACTGTTAAGATTATTAGAATGTATTACCCACCAATAATGGAAACTTCGTACATATCATCATTTGTGCGCAAAATCTTCAAGCAGCTGTACTGGGAATGACTGTGAAAATGAGAAAGCTTAAATTTAGGAAGATGTCAAAGAAATGTCGTTGCCATACTGTAATTATTAACATTGACCTTCCTTTTGACCTTGGTGAGGAGTTATTAATCAAGAAGGGATAGGCAATTTGGCAGGCTTGAAATTATAGGCTTAGTTGGTGTTCCGTATACGTTTCAGTTAGAACATGAAGCGCATTGAACCCCTTAATTGCTTTGAGTAGCGTCTCGAGTTTAAATTTTAAGAAATGTATTATTTCTCTCAATACTGATTATCTGTAGTACCCTTTATCCATTGCCAGAAATTAATGTTTAAATAAATGGCAAAGAAGCTATACTGTTTTGTACAATGATGTAGTTCTTCAATTGTCTGTTCAATTTTGTTATGATTTTCTTACCACTCTTTAATGACGAAGGTTTCCGCTACGAACCATCCAGCTGTAGAATTGTGCGCTGTTTCCTTGACGCACTGGATATCAAGGTGTGTTTGAAGTATCCCGGTCACCTCCGTTAACTTTGAAATTATTATTTGTGAGTCTGCAGTGAATTTTAACTGATGAGAACCGTTTATTGTTCTGTACAGGGAGGTTCTGTCAAGCCAACTCGGAAAAGTGCACTTCTTGTCAGGCCACATCTTGGAATCTAGAAAAAAAATAGTGGAATTTAGTTCACTTAAAATACTCTTAAATAACTCATCAGATTTCTTTAACTAAAAGTTTTTACTTTTGGTGCATTTAGAAATTACCTTTGGAAAGATCCATTACAATATGGCCGTCGTGGGGCGATCTTATTCCAAGACAATTGGCATCTGCGGACATGCTAATGTACACTTTGCTGCTGTAGGCTTTGTATTTCTGTAAAAAAAAATCAGGAAGCGAAGGTGTTTTCCTGGTGGTTCTTGACTCATTTGCATGTAACCAACACATTATTCTGATTGGCCCTCTGATATTTTTGCGCAAAGTCTAATTTGCATTTATATGATCATATTTGGCACTTTAGTTATATTGGTTATATATTATTTAGTTGCATTATTTAATAGATCGCAGGTTGCGTTTCCGACATTAGCATACAATAGAGTAAACTGAGTTCCAAAGTAAACAGGAAACCAGAGTAAATTTATCGAGTCTGTTTGAACCACATGGGGAAACAAAGACAAACTTACAAAACATCTGTACTTTGTGTGATCTTCCAACAATGTTGGGGCTGTTAATCTACCATACATGAACATGTCTGATCCATCCTTCCAGTCTGCGATACAAGCTAGCTCCACCTCTGCAAGAAAACAAAGGCAAAACAGAAAATAACCAGAGCCACTTTATTACAGAAAAGTACATGTAACAAGACATTCTTTTGGGTGTAATTTAGATTTTAGATTTGTGGATAATTACAGAACAGAGCAGAACAGGACTTCCTCAGTGGTTCTGCTTCTGTGCAACATCTGTGAATTATTTCTTGAGCTCTTTTTGCTTCACAAGTGATTATTACAGGGTCCTGCTTGGAACATTATATGAAGCTGCACTTCATCGCGATTGAGTTCATTGTGATTCTGCAGCATGAAATAATATTCTCAAATGAGACATCCGTGTGTATTATTCCGCATGATATATTAGGTCATGGAGGCTTGCCACATGTCAACAAATATAAATCTTGTTATCTTTCATCACTGGTTGACTTGGATAAAGGATCTCTCCCTTTTAACGCTTTATTAATGGGTTTTAAATAATGGCAGTTGTATTGTTGCTAGTTTTGGGGGCAATTGAAAGAGACAATTATTTCTATCAGTACATAAACTGAAACGTTTTAGTTTTTAGTGAAATAAATCATTGGGTTTAACGACAACTACTGTCACGGTGGACAGAGTTGCCTTAGTGGTCTAGCCGTCACTATGCTTGCCTACAATATAGGAGACTGAGGTTCAACCCACCCCACCCCCCCCCCTCCCCCATTGAGGCACTGGATTTTTCTGTCCACCAGAACCCACTGTTACATTTGGCGGCCAATTATGAAGACATGCTTTCCCCCAGGGAGAGGATGAATGTCATAGGGGACAGACTATCCTTGGTGGTCTAAGAATGCAAAAGACCAGGATTCGATCCCCAATTGAGGTACGGATTTTTTCTACCCGTCGGAACCCACTGTTACACCACTTGAGTTAAATGCCCACGGAAGATATCAGGGGGTGAATCTTGTGTTTGTCTTATTCTACGGACTTCAACACAACACTGCACCATTATATTGTCATCTTCTGCCATTGAGGACATCTTAAAAGCTACATTCTAACGTAGTCATTGTTGTCATTCTTGTCAACATCAACATCATCAAATTATACCTTGAGAATCAAATTGCGTCCACGGAGAACAGTGGGTGAAGTTCAGCATGTATTTATGGCCACCAGCACATGGCTGTGCATAGGACATGTCAGCTTCACAGAAACTGCTCATATCATCTTTGTAGTTGAAATAATAAGCACCGACGAGTGGACATTGAATAGGACTGAGAGACTCTGAAAAGTGTAGCATGAATAGTAATTAGCATTAATAACACCGGGGATAGAGCGTGGTGAACAGTGTGATGTCAGAACAACAACGATACAATCGAGTTTTCCGCAAATTTTATCGCTTTGTATTTGTCTAATTGGACAAAAAATCCTTCTAAGCGTAGGCGGATTGAAAAGGAAAAAAAAGACAGGCCTCTCTCAGTACAATTAGTTTCATTTTTATTCAGTTTCGGGGAAAATTGGCCAAATAATATGTCATGATCCAATTAGACAAATACAAAGCGATAAAATTTGCGGAAAACTCGATTGTATCATTGTTGTTCTGGCGATTGGCGCTTCCCGTTTGAGAATTCCTTGATCGTCAACTGCAGACGCATTTAAGGATAAGTTCCCAAAACATTTCATTCATGAAATTAGACCACAATTAAATTCAGAGAAATCTCCATTATGTTACGAATATTGGAACGTACCTCTGATGAGAGTGTAAAGATGCATTTCAATCCTAATGTGTGAACAAACACTGTCAATATCGTCGTCTTCCACACAAAAACCTGCAAAAACGTTTGAACACGTAATTATTTTCACTGACAAATTTTCATCGCAGAGAAATTTGACCAGAGAATGCGAAACGATTCGAAATTAAAAGTAAATGACTTTTAATCCGCAGTAATGTCATGAAATTTTGAAGGGAGTTTAAAGCTCAACAGGCTTCGTGTCATTAGAGTAGGTGCTCCAAGTGCAGGTCACCCCCATCAAGCAGGTCACCTTCATACAATCTAATGTTTTGATCTGTGTTAGGTTATAGGTTTTATTGGTTTTTTTGTTGATGATACTATTTCAAGTATTGACCCACCCCCTTTACTGGGCAAACATTTTCCCCTTTACAGAGGATGCCATTAGCCTGGATCAGATGTGTAAGTGAGCAACATGCTTGAAATGTGTTTTCTTTCAGTATCATTGGCAGAATTGGACCAAAGTACATCAGTATCTTAATTCTACAAATGACAGAGATATTTTTGATACCAATTGTGTATATGTATGGCATGATCCACTCTGTAGTTTAACTAAAGGGAATTTTGATCTGAGCGATAATAGAGGTTTCCTGCTGAAAAACATGACAGGTGACCCGATCTAGGCACAGCGCCCAGTCCAGGTCACCTGCTGTTCCTAGTCAGGGTCACTAAATGGGGACTTTTTTTCATTCCCTTTCCATTGAAACTTGTTGCCAAGTATGTAATCTGTATTGTGTGTGAAGGGTTTCCCCAAACTCTTCCCAGACCCTGAGAAATTAATGGTTGAATCAGTGACCCACTTGGACATGACCCACTCCAATTCTGTTTTAGAATGACCACTGAATACAATGGCCAGGATGCTTATATGGATGCTTATGCTGCTTCCTGTCTTGGCTGGAAGTGCCTCATTTACAATAAGGAGGCACAAGACCAAATCAGCATTCATATACAGTTCCTTGGTGATGGAAAGGTTGTTTTCACAGATAGCATTGATGGCCCAAAATGGGTCTTCTGTACAGCATGCAAAACTCCTATCACCTCTTCTGTGTCACCTCATGTATAGAACAACAGGTTGAAACAAAGGGTGGTCATTCATCTGCTCATTCAATGAATGCCAAGGTCATTCAGTTCAAGCAGGTCACCCCTCCAACCAACTAAGGGTCACTTTAACCAGACTTTGTTTTCAGAGAAAACTGGCTAAAGAGAAGTTTTCTAAGCATGGAAAAGGTGGCAAAGTACACAAAACAGTAGAGGAGAGGAAGAGGAAATCAAGCCATAAGGGCCAGAAGCTTCAGTTATGGAAGGAGGAGAAGATGAAGGAGGCAGAAGACTTGTGGGCAGCAAATGAACATTTACCACCAGAGAAACAGCTCAGCAAGAGGGCTATTGCAGCTAAAGTTGGCATTGGGAAAACCACAGTGATAGAAAGACTCTCTGGACATAGGAAAGGAACAGGCCATATTGCTGGAGGCAAGAGGAAAGCTCGAGTTTTAACTGATGGTAAGCAAGCGGGTCATCAAGCAGGTCACTAGTGACCCAGTCTTAACCATAACCATTTTAACCACATTAACCAAACTTGCAAGCAGGTCATAAAGTGGGTCAGGGTTTCGGTTGAATGTACCCATAACCTGGTTGATGTAGGCTTATTCTTATGCCTCTTTAGAGCAAGAAGATGAGTTAGAAGAACTTGTCATGATGTATTCAAGGCGTGGCTTCCCATTTTCCGATGAAAAGCTGTGCATCCTAGCATATGAACTCGCCAAACAGACAAGGAGATCAGGATTCTCTCCAGTCAAGAAAAGAGTGGATAGAAAATGGCTAAGGGGGTTCCTGAAGAGGAAACCAACACTCAAAAAGAAGAATGCACAGAATCTTTCAGCAGCACATGCAATGGCAGTGAACCCAGTACAAGTTGAGAAGTTTTTGTAGCTCTTGGTTCAATGCGTGCACAAGTGGAAAATAGAGTATAAGCCAAATAATATTTGGAACGTTGATGAGACTGGCATATCTGATGTCCCCAAAGAGTGCAAGGTGATAGGAGTTACTGGAGAGAGGGCATTCCAGACTGTTGCAGATGAAAAGGGCACCAATACTACACTTGCTACCTTTGTCAGTGTTGATGGCCTTCATGTACCACCAATGGTGATATTCAAAGCTGGGTGTGTGAAGGATACCTGGTGGGAAGCAGCCCCTTCTGGGTACATGGTGAGGTGTACTGAGAGTGGATACATAAGTGCAGAGCTCTTTGCAGACTACGGTGAAAGATTCATTAAGTTTCTCCAAGAAAAACACTTGATTGCCAATGGAGAGAAGCACATGCTCCTGTTGGACCTCCACAGCAGCCACCTATTTAATATAAAATTTATGTGGATGATGAAAGAAAATGGTATTGAAGTCTTTTCATTCCCTCCCCATTGCACACATGTACTGCAACCACTAGATGACTAGCCATATGCAGTGTTAAAGAAGGCCTACCAGAGGGAACTGCTGAGCTTCAATTTTGATGTAGCAGGATCAAAAATGAGCAAGAGCAAATTCTTAAGGGTTCTAGTACTAGTGGTTGGAACTGCTTTAACCATAGACAACATCAGAAAAGGATTCAGCCAGACTGGAATCTACCCAATTAACCCCAAAGTCAAAAAGTTGAAGGATCTAGGGCCTAGCTTGATTACTGATAAGTGTAAGTGAACAGTTGTATTGGAAATTGGGTGTTTTGCATTTGTATGTTCCTTTTCAGATTTTCTTGGATGATTAAATTGGTTATTTTGTTCATTTTTTCAGGCTTTGTAGGTCAAAAGGAGCAAGCGGGTCACCACCAGATTTTATGGCAAGTGGGTCACATGAAGTAATCATTTTTTTATTGCTTTTCCAGATGCTGCAATGGCTGGTGAGCAGGGTACGAGCAAGGATGACAAAGGTGATGAGGAGGAGGGAGCAGAGGGTGACAAGCAGGAGGTTGAGGAGGCTCTGGAAGACCTGGAAGGTGCAATCAGAGGTGACCCACTTGCTGACCCACCTGGTGCCAATGTTGATGTTGAGGATGATGGCGAGGATGATGAGGAGGAGGAGGAGGAGGAGGAAGAAAAGGAGAAGGACACTGAGGAGGAGGAGTACCTTGCTAAGAGGTCCTATGTGGAGCCAGAGGAAGAACACAATGAGGAGGATAAGGGAAAAAACGTCAGTTTTAATCAAGCGGGTCATGGCATAGTGAAGGGTAGATCTACCACCAAGTGGGTCACTATAATGTTTTGCTTCTTTTCCAGGTAAACCAGAGGCAGAGCCAAAAACTACAGAGACTGGAAAGATCTTCTATCACAAGCAGCTGTGAGAGAAGCCCAGGGATGTGCAGGAATGCATAGCTATAGAAATAACACCAATGGAAGATGGTACATAGGTGACCTGCTTGACTGACCTGGTTGGTGATGTAAACTTTGTGACCCTCTTGACTCAAAAATATGGTTTTTTCCAGATCTTGAAGAAGCAGCTGAGAGGACTAAGTTTGAAGCTACAGTAGGGAACCTGTTGGAGAAGTATGGACTACCTGACAAGGACAAGGAGATGGGGCAGAACCTACCTACAGCAGCAAAAGGGACCCCTCCCCCAAGGACTCTCAGAAAGGTGCTCCAGCAAGAAGGGCTATGACCCAGGAGAGAAAGGATGCTGTGAAAGGTGGGGCTGCTATCCAGAGAGGTCGATAAGGATGCTAGTTTCTGTTATATTGGTGTTTTGTTTTCCGTGACCCAGTTGAAAGTGGTGACCCACTTGGGTGGTGTGACCCCCTTGTATTTTTTAATGTAAATAAAAGTCTAGTTTTTGTATGGAATATTATTGTTTTCATTTATAGTGCATGCTAAGGACCTGGTCTCTGTTCCCAAAAAACCAGAGAAGGAGAGTACAAGAAGACCACCCAAAAAGGTGCCAAGCTGGCACTTGACAAGTGATGCAACAATGGAATACATAAAAACAGCTGATGATAGGAACTCTGCAGAGAAAAAGAAGCAAGAGAAATATGATAAGGCAAAGAAGGAAGCAGTAGCTAGGGTTAAAAAGGAGGAAAGAAAGGTGGAAAAGCCAAGTAAGGTTGTGACCCGCTTGTTCAAACCAGCACTGCAACTGAAATGATGCAAGCGGGTCAGGTAACTTCATTTTTCAGAGTGGGTCACATCAACATTGCCTTCCACAGAGGAACTGGTTTGAGATTGGTATTTGTTTATGTGTGTGGAATTTAGTACCCAGTTGTATATATTTACCATTCCAATGACAATAAATAATATGTTATATTAGGGAAGATACAGCTGTTTTTGTGGGTGACCCAGAGTAGGAACAAAAGTGACCCAGACTTGGCACACTTTGGACCAAGTGGGTCACTTTCAGAGAAATTTGGATTGACCATAAGTCCCAGAGAAGTTTCTGTTTACAAAGAAAAGTAGCATAAATGGATACACAGGTAAGTGTTTAATACATATACATAACTGCCATTTGTTTGAACTAGTTATGCCTTAGATACCAGGGCAATGTAAAAAGTGACCCGGACTTGGAACACCTACTCTAATATTTAAATTCAATCTGAGCGAAGGAACCTTCAGTGGTGCCACTGGTTCTCCTTCCAAAATGAAATAAATGCGTGCCTCCACGGAATCATTTTGTGAGAAGGGCAGGTTGGTAGAATGTTGTAGAATTTTGGTCAAAAAGCCCCAAAAAATTGTAAAAGAAAACCTCGAATCCAATCAAAAATGTGACCCTCGGCTAAGTCATACAATAATTTTTTTTCGTGTTTGCCAGAACATTACTAGAAATGAATGTGAAATATGGCGTCACAATTGACCAATGGGCATTGTTCTTCCAGGCATTGTCGGGGTGTCTATGAATAAAATAGCATTGCAATTAGTG
>JBCAUG010237250.1:0-18691 GCA_038406175.1 Haplosyllis leylae
ACAATAGGAGACAATGGATCAGGTTCCTGTCCCTGTCTCAGTGCAATGTGAACAGTTCTGCATAATCTATACAAACCCATTTTTTCCGGTCCCTGTCCCGGTCCCGGTTCCGTGCAGTGTGAACGAGCCATTAGCCCGATCAAAAGCAACATTATGAAATGATCGATAGACTAAGGATAGGTAACGTAAAGAATTTGTGCTTAGAATAATTGGAAAAAAATGCATCTATCTTTGACCTATGTGTAAACAAGCTCTTCGATCCCACTTTAGCGTCATGAAGAGATTGATGTCAAATTTATCCTCTTTTATCCCAGCAAAATGACTATTTCAAGTGGAGTCTCTGACTTTGTTGTAGAGCTCATTCATTTGTCATAACAATGGTCTTGCATTCATTATTTGTTAGGTGTTAGAGTCTGAAACAAAGGTTCCCGCTAAAGAAACACAAATTTCACGGGCATGTGTCTTAACCGTGTTCCCGATGAGGAACTCACCTAAACTTCATGTGGGCCCTGCTCATCCGCATGAAAATCCTTGTCGCAGAGATCAAATTCGAGCACTAAGATATTGCTTTAAGTGTCAAGTATAGTTTCAAAACACCCCTCCTGCCTTTTTCTGGTGTCTGTTTGATAGTAGCCTACCCACCCAGTAAAAAGTACGCGCAACTTTGGTCTAGGCAATGACTATTTATACTTTCCTTTCGTTGTCTTTGGTCTAGGTGAGATATCAATTTCATGTACAGGTCGAATCCTTTCTAAGCCGATATGTTCTCATTAATATCATGATATCAGTTTAATTCACCTTGTATCAATTACAGAAAGATGACAACATGCAAAGACGCAAACTTGGTCGCGTTTCATCATTACAGCGAATACCCTTGAAACGAATTGGAAAAACTGAAAGGTAAAGCTAAACATTTTATTAATACAAAACAAGTAGCCACTCCGATATTTCTATTTTGCAAATAGAATGTCAGGGAGCTATATTTAAACTCGCTGTGTCTCTGTTAGCTCCGTCCCAACTTCTTACTACAGTAATTGATAAATATGTGTTTCCCGTATATGACCGATGCCCCTGGCCATGATTATTTTATGCAAATACGGCTGCAAAACCTTTTACTCTCACCCATTTACATGTAGCACGCTTATTGTCATGAAACATTCATAATTAGGTTTGATTTATGGCGATCACTAGCTTTGTTCCAGGCATCATATGCTTTTGTCAGTTAAAAATATCCGAAAAAGATTTTAGTTTTGAAAACTTGGTACTCTCCATACTCCAGCAACTTATTGTCCTTATTTGATGATGTATTCGCAGTTGATTGTTATGTACTCAGAAGATCAAACTTGTATTTGCAGTGTTGACCAAGAAGAACCACCAGAGATAGAAGATGTAGATACAAACTTTGAAAGTTTTTATCAGCAACTTCATCAAGATGAAGACGACCAATATTACTACGAACCAGAACATGCTATTACATGCTCCAATACACTTCTGAAAGCTTTCAAGGTACCTTCTATTCCGTTTTACAAATTTTAATAATCATTGCATATTGACTCATTTAACTTCAGGGACGCTGACATTCATTATGTCAAGATTATTACATATTTCAAAATGACTAGAATGCCATGAGCGACTAATACTTTCATTCAATTTTCAGGTGCTTAATCCTGGCAACCATGTCTGCAGACAACACGGAGAAAATGCCAGTAGCTTTATTCACAGTAGAGATGGTGTTGTTATTGGTAGAAAATATGCAGAATTACGCAGTCTTCTTGAAACACAAGTAGGAGTTTGTCTTGGATTTAGTTATCACAAGTTCAGAGAAACTTGTGTGGACTTGTCAATTTTGTAGTCGCGCCGTCTGTAAAAAGCGGAGCGACTTATACTCTCGATATTAGGGCCCATTTACACCAAGCGTCACCGTCAATGAAGCGTCAACGCAGCGATGACGCTTGCCACACAGCTCTCATTGAAATCAATGGAGTCACTCCAAAATGGGTTGTAACTCCATTCTGCAGCGACTCTTTCTGTTTCCATTGATTCCAATGAGAGCTGCATCGCAAGCGTCATCGCAGCGTTGACGCTTCATTGACGGTGACGCTTGGTGTAAACGGGCCCTTACGTCTGTTTCCGTGATTGCAACGGTTGCTTGGTTGTGCATAGTGAAAACCATCATCTTATATTGCTAATAATAATGGCATTTTTTGCACAGGCAAGATTACAACTGGTTCGAGACTTCACTTCACGTATCAGTACTGCAGTCATGTTTGTTAAAGGCTTAGAAACTGTCGCAATGGAGGAATACTCAACGTGGCATAAAGTAGGTTCAGATTGGTCAGGTACTTAACATCTAAGATTGTAATCAGCGATTCCCAAATTACAGCTTTTTTTAACATCAGTTTTGTTGACACAAGTCAGTAAGATGCAAGTTGTCGTGTCACATGTGGCACATTTAATTGTATTTGCAAGAACTACAAAAAAAAATTTCTCTGCCTATTTTAACTGTTGCTTCACCATTAAAAAAATCAATTTTTTTTCAGATCTGTCACAACACTATGACAGATGCACCCCAAACCAAACTTGAATTATTGACATCAATCTGTGAAGACTTACATGTACATATGAACCATTGGAATTCCTTGAAGCAAGTTCTTCATACGGACGTATGGTTACAATCGCTTATGCCTTCTTTATCTGCGCAAATAGACACGGTGCGACGCACACTATTTCAGTTGAGAGATTCGGCTCTCTGGTGGATAGACAGACTCATAAGGGTTGGTCTGCAAGTGAGTGATAGTATTTTTATAGCTACAAAAAATGTTGTTTTGTGGCAGTTGACTTATACTTTGATGCAACATTTATACTGTATTTCTGCGACAAGTATTGTATTTATATTGTCGTTTTCATTTCTGTACTTCAGGTGCTGGCACATGCAGACCTGGATCGCATTAGTGAAGACTCACTGTGGAATATCACAAGAGGTCTTGAAGAGTTCAACAATATTGTGGCGACCATTAGTTTTACCAACTCGCAAGAGAACTGCCTTCCTCGTACCAATATGCACAACTTAGTACCCCACCACATGATAGCTTTAAGAAATGGTAGTCTAAGCAAATGTACTTTGGCCTCATCTGCGGGGTTTCTCACTTTTGATGGTCTGGACTCAGAGGCTGTGATAAATAACTCGTATAGGAATATAGGAGATACAATTAAACCTATTCCTTTCATCAGGGTGCTTAATATTCTGGCAAAGGAGCGTTCAAAGTACACCGCAGTTTTAACTCACCGCATACTTACCTCCAATGAAGACTTCCTGCACGTTGCGCACACGATCAAAAAGTCAGAATTCTCATGGACGAAGGACATACGTATTTCTGGAGCAGTTAAGTGGCAAAACGACAAGAGTCACGCTCCGAGTTCAAATATAAATACCTCCGACTATCACAGCGCTTCTGGTAGTTCCTTCAGTGCGTCTTTGCGTTCTAATTCCCTTCCTCGTGCGGGAAAGATTGTCTTACCTGCAATCACCAAGGACGCCATGTCCCTCTCCGAATTCACGGAACGTGAACAAGAATTCGCCGCCAAATTCCTGCAGATTGTCTGTCATTCTACAAATTTTGTCAAACGAACAGTGAATGGTAAACACTTCAAAGTGACTGTAGAAACTTCGCCAAGTAAAACGCCAACGAAATTAAAAGCTTCTCTTGGACTCCAGTTTGATAGTAAAACTCCATCCCCGTACGTGAGCCCAAGTGAATCACCTGATTCTTCCACTCAAAGACACTCGAAACAGGTCCAGGATAAAAGTAGACACGCCACAAGGTCTCCAAAGCCACATCGTAATAGATCACAAGATGAGGGCGAGAAGGATGGACAGATTGTAAGGAAGTCAGTTTGCTTCGCTGATTCTGCTGACTACTCGGTCATGGTACAATTGACACAGAAGTACATGGATTTATTATGGCAATGTTTTAATGGGCATTTACTTGAATACTTGAACGACATGTCTTGGGGCGGCGTTGATGCGGTTCGAACCCAACTGGGCAGTTTGCAGCTCTGTGATGATGCGGTTACCATGGTAGTTGTAAAAGTGATGCAGCAGCTAAGCGCCATCGGTAAAAAAACTTTCTCATTTTATCTGACAGCATTTTACGTAATGTAATAAAAATATTTCTAAAAAAAATTAATAATTGAACATCACTTTAGCATTCAGTAGCATTTCATAAAGAAAACCCTGCACTAAATCAACCTCCGTGTTGACATATTGACGTACTTTGATAAAAATAGAATAATTTCGTACCACATAAATTGAATGTTATTATTGACCGTTTTGGCACGTAAGATGTAGTGAAAAATAAAGATGGAGATTTGGAAGGATTCCAAAATGAATAAGACGTTTTAACGGGGATTAGTGGTTCCATAGTGACGGCATTTTAAGTGACTGCACTTGGGAACCAAAAAGGCATTTTCCAGACAAGCCTAGTTATGGCGTAGCTATGCAAAGTAATTACAAGGCTGCTTTTCTAAATATTTAAATTGATGAAGGAATTAAACCGATTCTTCGGCAAAAGCGGCTGAAAGGCGACAGATTAAGCACAGCTTCACTCTGCAAAATACTTGTCTCACGCTTCATTAAATATTGATTCATCTCGGCAGTCAACCCTCTGGCTGTTACATCATCTGTAATTATAACTGCACCCTGACTAATGAATTCTGTGTACAGTCTACATAAAGCCTAAATCTGTGCCATAATTGAAAGCTATTTTTAAGTTTTTTTCGCCACGAAATGTGGTGGGAGTGACCCCACATCACAAGTTGATCTTGTGTAAATTTATCACTGTAATGGCTTCAAAATGGATTTGTGATAATCGAGACAGGCTCGAAATGTCAGATGGTGTCCCAATAAAGTTCGGAATAGGTTTCCACTTAAAACTTGATTTCGCGATGTTGTTCTATTGACACCATGGAGTTGTATTATTTCGTATTTAGTATTTATTAAAAGTACTTATTTGGAACTAAAATGGCAATGGTTATTATTAAAGTGAAAATGCGTCAAGAATATCAAGTAATATTTCAAGCACCTGAAGTAAGACAAGTGAATTGTGCTCGCAGCAGTATATTCATAGGATTGTAAAGTAGTAAGACTTCAGGCAATGCTGACGGAGTCATGAAAGACTGGTTGTGATTGATTTCCATTATTACGTGCTCAGTTTTTGATGTGATGCATAATCAAGAATCTGAAATTTAATTACTTTAGCCAACAATTATTCCGATATCTTGGCCAAATATTTTTGTCAGTGATCGGGTAATTGTCTGCTGTTTGTCTTATCAGAATTACCTCAGAAGTTATTTAGACAATATGTGAGGAAAGCTAAAAGGATGTGTGGGTGTCGAGTGATGAAAAATCAATTATAGTGGAAGACTTTCGAAACGGCACTAGGCCTAATCACTGTTCGTTCAGGAGGGGAATTTTGCAAAGAAAAACTGTTCTTTCTTGCAGTTTTATCATGAACTTTTACATATTAATATATTGATACTTTTTTTCAGAGGACATACCAGTAACAGCTGGACAGTGCATGGCCTCTGTGGCAAGGAAACTGGAAGTACAGCGAGCATGGGCCGCTTGGGATTCAGGTAAGC
This sequence comes from Haplosyllis leylae, assembly GCA_038406175.1. NCBI lineage: Eukaryota > Metazoa > Annelida > Polychaeta > Phyllodocida > Syllidae > Haplosyllis > Haplosyllis leylae. The sequence continues at coordinate 5,641 of JBCAUG010237250.1, forward strand.
TTTGAAATTGACATGTTGATCCCATGATTTATATCCTCCAAAAAGGAAAATTAAAGCTCCGTAAGCTCAGTAAAGGCCGGGTTTTAGAAAAGTTCTGTAACAGGATATGACGCTGTAAGATGATTTTAGGTACATACAAAATACAATAGGTAAGTAAGGCCAGATAAAAGGAGTCCCAGCCGCCTCTTTTCTGATGAAATATGAAGTACATTAGAATTTGTAATACAGTATTCCTGTTGGAGAAATGTCACGGAAGCTCTGACGCAGACACTTTTCACAATCCATTTTGATGGCCAATCTTGTCACTAAAGCATCAGATGTCTGCTTTACAGATTTTACCAGATGCAAAGATTGTTGCAAATAAAACTTATTTATTGCGAGTTGAGCGCAACATCTTGTATCAGTCTATTGGCGGCCAAATTCAAGGAAGAACAATTTTATTAAGAAAAGTAGAATTTCAGCTGATAAGACTGACAGTACTGAACGGACTATATAATTGTGCCATTGGTTTACTTAAGAACTTGTTAAAGAACTCTGAAGTCAATGATTTTCCTCTGCAACTGGTAGAAGTCCAAACAATTGATTAAACTGAAATTAATTTTGAGAAATGTTCGGGTACAATGCAGTTAAAGCCATTTATATTCAAACTACTTAAGTGCTGATGTGGGCTCATCCCAATATCTCCTTGCAGGGACAAATTACATGTGCCTGGAAAGGGAGCTTAAATGAAAGTGGACTTTTTCTTGGAATTAGCACATCTGGTGTATAATGGGTAACTTCAAAGTTACATCAAATTCAATGAAGGTTGACATCCAGTATTTGCCTTCCTGTTCTGTTGTGTACGTGTCGAGGCAAAGTGATGTATGTAACAGTGACAAGCAACGGATGACTTGCTCACTGTGACAGCAGCTAGATTTTCTTGCCCGTGATTAATCCTGCGACATAAAGCAGCTGCGGAAGATTCTTGTTGATTAATGAAAAGAAAGAGCCACGGGAGACAGGATTGTCGCAAGAACAACGATACGCCTGCCACTGATTAATTGAGTAATTAAGCCTTCAATTGTGCAAGAAAGAATATGTCCTTCACAAAATATGAACGTCCTTGACAAGAGGCTAGGTACTTCTTAACCAAAGAGGTCAAATTTAAAAAAATGAAATTGACATTGTTTTCAAAGACATAGTCAAGTAGTATCTCATTCCTTCTGAAAGATTGCAAAACAACACAGATCTAACAAAACAAACTAGTCTATGATTTTGACACATCCAACTGGCGCACCACAACGTGTTCTTTTGTTTTTCAGGAACAACTGATCGCTGAATCATTGCCTGAATATCCGTACTCTTCTTTGAGTATCATATTTCAACAATATTTCGAATCAGAACCATTGTTGCCTCGCGGAATGCAAAATCCTCAAACCAAAATGTGTTTCATGATATTCTGAGGAGCCTTTAACTTGCACCTGTCTTGCCACTGGCAGTACAGGACATCGGTTGTCTTTACCACCTAGTCACAAGGTTCTATTTTGCAAAGGGCCAGTCATTAAATTTTGTAATAATGCATATAGTTGGGCTATTTTTGTTTGGACATTGTCCAGATGGCTTTCTTTGCTGCTCTTCTAGTTCATGCTAGTCTGTTACACAGCTTCCTATATTTGAAATATATTAGTTTGGATACGGACCCATGCATGCACAGGAAAGTAAGATTCATATTAGTTAAGGAAAAACTATAAACAGTGTGTCAATTCCAGAAATTTTGCCACAGTGATTATTAGTAAGGGAACTAGGGCTGTTCTGGAGCATCAACGGCAATGATGCAGCAAAAATTATGTGAACACAAAATATTTAAGTATCTGTAGCATTGGAAAGGAACCAGGAGTGGCTTTAAAATTATGATAGAGGGTATAATACACAGTTTAAACCAAGGGTATCGAAGAAAAGAGTCTACCAAATCATGCTTGTGAATACCACTGCGATAAATCTACAAACAGCTGTTAATCTTATTTTGTATGGTGACTTATGTTATTGGAGAATTTTAATATCAGATTTATTGTGAACTGGACGTGAAGATTGATTGAATTCTCGTGACAGTTGCCACAATAAAATTATTCGCATAGTAATTACCGGAGCTCGGATGAATGCAATTTTATTATGATTAAATTAGCAGCTTAAAATCCTCAGGATGAAGGCTTGATAACCATTACAGATACTACACATAGCATGCCATTCTGCATAATTTTTGATTCAGTTGCAGAGTGATTGCATAGAAAGTGGAGTTGAATGGAAGTTAAACTGGGTCCCGCTTACAACAAGTTCAAATATTACAAACACTGAGCTGACAAGGAATTTTCTCTTAAGAAAAGAACTCTTATGATTGACATCAATGTTAAAAAGTTCAGTTTCAACGAGTACCACTTACAACGAGCAGAATTTTATGAATTAAATTACTCATTGTAACCGGGACCCATTGTACATCTCTAAAATTATGTCGGTATTGTGTAGGTTAAAAACTTTCGACCAATTTGGATGTCATAAAGAAAATTTCCACTTGAGGTTACTTGAGTTAACCTCGTGCTGGAGTCTAAATGATAACAACTCTATTGGGTTTATTATTGATCACCAGGGTCATGTCATGTCCCCCAATATCTTGTCTATGTACAGGGCAGTGACGGGGCATAAATTCCGCTGATTTTCTTGCCCAAAAGTAGTCAGCTGTCGTCTTCCTTGTTATGTGGACATATTAGAGCCAAAAAGTGGGATTTCCATTCTAATAAGTTTTCCCCCTATAACTGAATGGAATGGATCATATATTCGACTTGGTAATTTAGATAAGGCTCGTTTCTGCGGTCGTTTCTGATATATTATGAAACATGTAATTTTGTTTCACCCGTGCCTCCATGTATTTGTAATCAGAATGTTTCCAAGTTTCTGTTTCTGAAAGTATGGTCACGATTCACGCTGGTTGGACAAGAATAACTGAACCAAAATCTGAATGAAGTGGATGATGGTTTAACAATTATTAGATATGATTCTTGTATCAGTAAAGTTCTTGACTTCATTTTTGCAGCTATGTGCATGGCTCTGGCCAGCAAAAGTATAGACAGGTGTCACCCAGTTCCACTGGCCAACAGTGAATATTCGACAAAAACAGCGCATCTGCTCAGAGACGCATTTGGTCCGTTACACTATGTACTCAACATGCTACACAGTTCCGCAGATGTTGGAAACAGCAAAAGTAAGTACACGATCGTTAGTTTTAGGGAAACAGTGAACCAAACTTTTTGGGGAAATGTTTATGAAATGAGGCAAAGCGATTTTGCAGAAAGTAATAATATCACAGCAATAAACAGGCTTATGTATTTGGAGACAACAATCAAATTTTGCATCAATTTACTTCTGCTTTTCCAGCAAATGGAATAATTACAATGTCATCAAAGAACAGGTCTGGGGTCCTTGCGGAACCCACATTGCAGAGATTAGTTCAAACATGTGATACGGCCGTCTTGTGGTGCAATACCAAATCGCACCAGTTCCTCTCATCATGGGCTCTTGGGGCATTTCTACTTCTTACGCATAGTGATCTAAAGGTTTGTAATTTTATTACACTTTGTCGCCATATGTAAAACTTAGTTTTACAAGCAATTCGTGTTTTGCTTTGCAAAAGTTAATTGTATCAAATTAAATTTCATTTCAGATATTAGGTGATGAAATAACAAAAGCGGTATACGGATCTCAATGGGTCTGTACCCTGTCACCAGGCAGCAACCAATCAGACCACCTTTTACAACAGCAGCTTAATCTTCACTGGACAAAGCTGAATGACTGCAACGCACACATACAGGTATGTGTCACCTTGTAATACATATTACTTGATTATACAGCACATAATTAAAGAGAGATTGTAGTTGTACAGTGGTTTGTTGGCATGAACGAGAAGGTGCCTTTAGGATCAGATGCCTTAAGCCAAGTTTCCTCACTCAGTGACGTTTTTGCGTCTGCGTTCACGCAATCTATTCTTGAAAACGCAAACGCAGACGTTATGTGTAAACAAGGCTTTATTATAAGACTATGGTATGTATTTTTGACTTCTCAAGAAGTTGATTGAAATGCGATACAGTGGCTTCAAACAAACAGCCTAAAAGAGGGGATCATTTGTGCAAAACCAATTGCTTTTGTTTTTGACATTTATAAGTTTTCCTTGCTTAGAACCTGGGACACTGACAGAATCATGAAACTAGTATGTCTGCCAATGACAAGTTCTAACGGTGAATCCGTTTTGAAAAAATGGAACATTGAATTTTGAAAGTTTTCTTTCTTTTGTTTGTACAGTAGAATCTCAATTTTACGCTCAAATAATGTGCAAAATGTGATAGCCCAAAAAGGAGTTGATTTAATACCCTAACCGTAGAAATGACGTGACTGCCCAACCGAGAGACTATAAAACCCATTATTTCCCATGGGATTTACATTCATCAACTGCCTTTTTTAGACGCTATCGGGCAGTACGGTGAAAATGTTTTCGACAAAGTGCCAGGCTGAAGCGCGCGAATTCTTTGAAGAAGCAATGCCAAGTGGAAAGGTCTGGAAGCGCAAGCCTAATCCTGGTATGTTCAAGGACTCTGAATTCCACAATTTTTTTGTGAAAATGTAATCTGGTAGAAAAAATATTCGCAACGAAAATAAACACAGAGCTATTCTGTAAAAGCTTTTGTGAACATCGCCTATATCAAGATGTAAAATTATACAAGGCCAAATATCAGAGTCTGATTTTTTTATTTACTTTTTGCTTTCCAACAAGTCCAATTCCGTGTAGTTCAAGCAATATTTGCTCCGATGTTTTTGTGTAGGCAAATGCTGTACTCTACTGAAAATACACAGCACTGACGACATCAATGGTATCTATTCCCTGAAATGTTATTCCGTTTCCATTTTTCAATGTTTTGTTCAATAAAAACAAAGAAATTACTGGTTTCAATTTCCTCTCAGTCCTCAAATAACTTCCCGACTTATCCGTCTTCATTTTTTCTTTATTTACTGGAAAGCATGCCATAAAACTTCCCAGCATGGGTATTTCAAATATATAGTCAAGTATTTCAATACATGGAATACAAGACGAATCTGGACAAGACTACAAAGTGTGACACTGGGTCATATTCAGGATTACAGAAACAAGTTATTCCATTAACCGATCAGGATGTGAATGATTTATTCAAGCATGATTGTAAACTTTGTCAGTCTGTCATTTGCTGTTATTTAACTTCATACATTTATCTTCGTTTTTTTGGCGTTAAACAAGTGTTTTTGGACTAATTTTGGTGTATTATACAGATTTCCCATCAGAACCAAATGCTTATGTGGAGCAGGCATTAGACACTCTCATAGAGCCTGTTGTAGCTGGTGTCAGTAAACTGCGAACAACGTCACAGATCAGTGCCATATCCATGTCCGTGAATGCAATGTGCGAGGCGTGGACAGCGCACATACTCAAACAGAAAATGAGATTCAGGTCAGTTCTTCTGTAACTGTCTGTAGCCCCGTTCTACGTGTATTTTGAAGGCAACAAAATGTTAATTGTTCTACATGTAACTAAAAATTAATAAATATTCTGAAATTGTAGTTTATGCGGTGCACATCAACTTGGGTTAGATTTTCATAGTGTCCAGACATGGCTTAGTAGCTCAATTCAAAGTGAAGAGGTGAAGCAAAGCATACTGGCATTGGATGTCTTTAAGAATCTCAATGGTATAGTGGAATTGTTGAAACGACAACCTAAAGGCAGATCGCGTAGTAGAGGACCACCCAATAGGAAACACTATGCCACATCATCGGACGATGCTAGTGAGTATGATCGATTAGTGGATGGATGTTGTTCAGATGCCAGATGTTCCTCTGCTTTTTGGTAACGCAAGGGTTTGGTAAACATGAACATGAGTCACATAGACCTAAGAAAAGTAATGGCAGCAAATGTAGTAAAGCCAGTAGGCGAAAATTCATTATTTGTTGATTGTTCGCTCATTTAGAGTAATCTTAGTGGTTGGTTTTGCCCTCAAATTTTGGGAAAGTGGTGGGGACTTACGAATGCGATTTACTCAGACACCTTAACCCTTCATATCGAACTTCTGGCACTGAGATGTTGAGGGAATAGAAAAAGATCAATTTTTCTCATGCCTTTAAGCAATCAGATGTGGTGGGAGCAAATGATGCTCATGCTCATACTCGCATCAGTTCGTGCCCGAGGGCTCGCACCTCCTTGGTCATATCAGAGGTGGCGGGGACACCTTAAGGGTGCAAGAAAAGAGGACATAAGAGCACACAAAAGTGGGTGCAAGAAAAGAGGGCTTGCCCTAGCACCCTCTCGCACTTGCCGTCTCTGGTTCTTGTGCCCTCAAACCTTCTTGCCCCTCTTGGCCTCACGCCCAACGATCCACCTGGTGAAACTTTCACATTCTAATATTTTGTATATTGTTATCGTTCATTCTTATTATCCAGTAATCAAAACCATTTTTTTTATTTTGATAACAAGGTACTGCTGAATATGCCAGCAGTGTTGTTAGCGCTTCGACCAGAATGACGTGTAGTGACGGCGGTGATAACGACGTGCATGGTCATCACCCAAGAGTGGGAAATCTGGACTTTGAACCAGCCAACTACAAAGTGACCAACCCGGAACAGTGGTTGGCACTTCGGGTACATGGAGGTGCTCGGAACTGGCCAAAACTCCCGTCATGTTTCAATTCAGACAACTAAAAAGTTATGAAATATTTCTATGGATCTACAAACAACGAAATTTGCTGGAAATTCAGTTGTAAAATAATTGCTATTCTCCAAAAAAATGTTTTAATTTGTGGACAACAAAAGATTGACTGGACTGCTGATACTTCTGTTTCAAACTTTAGTTGAAGTCTGGGCACTTGTTTCATTTGAAGCCAGTGAAGATTTTTGTCGCATCCATGCTTACTTGCTGTGGGCATTTGTACTCGCTTTCTCGTAGTGAGGTCGCCCATTAAAATTATTGCCACAGCAATAGCATCTTCAAAAACAATATAACTTTGGCTTGAGACCGCAAATTATTAATAAGAAAAAGATATTTGCAAATTTTTTTGATTAAATACTAGCCAAATCTCACTTATTGGGGGTTAGACGACAGACTTCACAGTTCTTACATCACATGACGTGATAACCCCAACAGCCAATCAGCACAAAGTGGGACGGACGGACGGACAGACAGACGGGCTGAACCTTACAACTTTTATTAACATGATGGACAATTATTTATTCCTGTTATTCAAAGTTGCCAAATACGGAACTCAACTAAGACTTAAATTTTAGGCAGCTGTACCAAAAATAACAATTTGTCGTATCTAAAAGGTGCAACGTTTCTTTTATTGTAAAATACATTTCGTATATACGCGCAAAAATGAGTGCGTGTGGTTATACTTGCTCTTAAATGTGACTTTATACACTGAATCTCGTTTACAATGAGCAAATTTATTCATAAAACTCCGCTCTTTGTAAGCAGTACTCGTTTTGAGGCAACTTTTTAACATTAATAAATTGCAGCCGGCTGCTCACGGTAGCCGAATTCGTTGTAAGCCAAACCCAGTGTAAATGTCACAAATGACAAGAAGACCCGCTTGTAAATATACCCTAATGTAAATAGAATTTCTGCCTTTAGCAATCTTTCCTAATGTTTTCTCGACATTACTATCCACATCCACTTCCTTATTTGTAAATTCTGCGATAAATAATTATTTCATAGCATGTGCGGTTTGCCAAAAAAAACTAATAACTATGTGAAATTATGTGTAGTAATCATGTTCCTGGAAACTCGCGCGTCATCTTTGGATGGCCATTACTTTTTAATTAGGTTTGTGTAAATAAGTAAGTTTTATTTATTGTACCCAACATTCCATCAGAATCCAAACTCTTAGCGCGAATCGTCAGTACATCTCGTGAGACCGAAGTAAGATAACATTTTGACGTCTTTTGTGCAGAAATTTTGAAATTGCAGACTGTGGTTGATTGTCCAAAACATTGGTTAGAACTGTTGATTATAAGGTAGCATGCTCTACAGTCTTCTCTTTTGTATCCATCTCCGTGTAGATTTTTTTTACAGAAAGAGCTGTGTATGAACGGGGTTTTACCAAATATGTCTGTGATGAAGTACTTCCATGTATTTTTGACATTTTTTGAGACTACATGTATATCTTGGATTGTGAAATACTCAAATTTGTACATCTTGTACTATCTTTTGGGACATTCATACTGCCAGACACCGAGACGAAGATGGACACAGATACTGATAAAACGTGTACCGAACCAAATGCCATAATAGAATCTGTGTTGGTTTCTGTCTGTGTTTAGCACGAACACCACAAAATTCTGTGCAATACATTCTTTATTGGTCTCGGTGTCGGGCAATGTGAACACACCGTTATTCAGCCTCTCGACAAGTAGATTTCTATGGCGACTGGATGGTGTACAGTATTTTGTGCCACAATGATTAATGTGGATTCCTGCATAATATCAAACTTGTGGCTATTTTCTGAGTCAGTGGTACATTTCCCGAGACTTACTGGTAAATGTCGTTTAGCAGTGGACACAATGGATTTTTCTCTAAATGCTTTCACTGAATTCGCTGAATTTAGTGACAAAAAAATTTAAAATTTTAAAATGAGCAATGTGGGGTTGGAACCCAAGATCTCCTGTGTAAGAGACAGAGATTATACCACTAGACCACAGAGCCACAGGCAACAGAGCAGATCCTTATACTGAACCCAATTCATGCTTCAGTGATTTCTCAGATTCCCTGAATTTGCTGAATTCAATGAAAGTTCTGCTCCGTTTAGAGAAAACTCCAATGTCTTCAAAGAAAAGGTCTCACTTCAACAAACAACAAAACAATTTTTTATTTTCATCAAAATTCTATCACTTTTATTACAATTATATGGAAGAGCTGTTTACAAATTTTTCAGAAATGTTCATACTAACTTGCGTATTTTTAAAACAACAGTTATAATTTGACATTTTAAAGTACTAAGCAGGAGAAATTTCAGCTAACATGTTGAAAATGGCAAGTAAACTTAAACAAAGAAATCAAGTGAAAAATTAATGGATGCAGCACAATTAGAAGACATCCGAGATAATTTGCATTCTCCGGTAATCATTCAAAAGTCACTTCTTAAATCTTTAGGCAATGATGATGAATGCACCAACCATCCTGTTTAAATGTACGGAACCATCTTATGGCTTCGGCTTCATTTTAATAATTTCACGCAGAAATAATCCGACTGACTTTTGTAATACCTCTCTGCACGTTATGTAGATGTGGGTGCTCAGTTAATGTAAATTATTGGTCACAGTGCCGTCTTAATGTACTTCAGCATGCAAAAACGAAATAATCCCCGCATTGGATTGCCTTCATTGCAAGACCTTTCGAATTACTATGCTCTGTTGCTAGTACAAGGGCCATTTATTGCGAGTGGATGAAATGATTCATTTCTTTTTCTGTATTTCGAAATAGACATCGGGTACAGATGTGGAATAGATTTAAGAAAAGCAAACATATTTAACGTAACAACGACTGTATTTAAGGTAGTTCTTTACAACATTGATGTCACAGCCATGTGTTCAGGGTCAAAATGTAAACAGTCAAGCTTCATTGACCATTTGCTGCACATTTAACAGTGGTCAATTACAATGCATTCTGATGGTCAGTGGAGCATAAACCTTTTTGGGAGACAAAATAAAACTTATAATTTCATCAAAATCTTAATTTAAAAATACAAGAAAGATATTGAGTAACTCAATAATTTTTATCTGAAGCCACCAGTTTTTAATGTCTGCAATATTGTGTGAAGTCTGAAGAAGTTTCACCATGCCAAATTTGAGAAAATTGCATCTTACCATTGGTTTCAATGGAAAATTTAGCCATCTTTGTAGTGTGATTACTCGATAATTGGCTGGTGAATGTTGCTGAAACTTTCATAGGTATTTTAAAATATTATGTTCTTCAAACGACTGCTGAACAATTTGCAATGTGTATGTTGTATCGAAGTACCTTAAAATGTTGCATGCACCTGATTGAGTCCTTCTAAATCGGTTTCGTGTGGGGATAAATACTTTTGTACCCTAAGTGTTTTACCCTCAGAATTGCATTAAATATATAATTCTGGAATATTATATTGATATCATGTCTGTATTTTCTGAGGATAAAATATAGTCCCTGCGTCAGGTTGACATGTTCAAATGTTTCCCTATTGCACTCAGCTGTCCACAGTCACTTTTAATTTTACATTCATTAATTACTGGCTAATGTATTGTGCCTTCATGATAGACAATAGTTCATAAATATCAATTTTAGATTGATTGGCAATTTATTGATTGCATTTAAATACATGTCATAGAATGCTCAGGAACTAATTTTGCTGAATCAAGTAATTCCCAATGAAGGACTTATCCCCAAAATTTCTAGTCAGAAAAATGGTTTATCGGGAGGGGGGGGGGCTTCATGAAACCAAATTTGATATGTTCCGAAGCTGAAACCTTGCTTGTTTAATATGCAGTGACTGAAGACCATCTAAATTTTTGAACCATTTATATTTTGCGGCAAATTTGTGGAGTTTCTTATGCAAACCCTATTTGTCAGCAAGTTGTTGATCCGTGAGAAATGTGTCATCAAGGAAAACCTGATAAAAATTGGCCTAAAGGACATGGTGCCAAAGAGTCCTTCACAAAGAACAATGATTTACGTCAATTTGTCTTTCATTTATCATAATAAGGTAGAGAAAATCATTCCTGATTGAATTTGTTCTGTATCAGTTTGCACTTAAGTGTATACTTTCATGCTTTCCTTTGGAGTCAAAGTATTGGACTTAAATATTACAGTACAAATTTCTTAAATCATCATGATAATACATCATGTTTGGTGTCATTGTTAGTCTATAAAAATTCACAGGCACTGTGCACAAATAGGGACAAATCTCAACTTAGTGGTCAAAGACAAAACGACCTTTGTTTCTGTGATAATGAGATGTGTCCTCTACGTGTACATTTGTAAGCAAATTATTGAAGTGACAGTAGATAAGTACCATTCATACAGTCCGTTATTAATGAAAAGAATGAGAGAGAATTACATGAGGACTCAAGCGAAATTATGTATTTGGATCTTTCTGTGGGGAACTTCTTCGAGAAATATTCATTGCTCTAGCCGAAGTGTGCATTCATGGCTGAAATTCATATTTCATGACCACATTCGTAAAAGGATGTGATCTATTTGATGTCATCGCTTTCATTTGTCAGAAATTTGCTGATCCATAAAATCACGCCAGCTCCGAGCTCTTTCACACGAAAGAGCTGTACATCATTGAAATACTTTAAATACCCAAGACAGTTTTGAATTTATCATCTTTTGAAAATGGAACCTGTGACTGTGAAGCATTAAACTCAAAACTTAAAAGCAGACACTGGTGTTTTCGAAATAAGAGATTCCTTCAGATTCTACCTGATCATTAAATCAAAATGTTAATAGCTTTCCACATTAAATGAACACGAATGACTCATTTTTTTCTAACAAATCACCTCAAAATAGATCTAAATCTGACTTGTTCCTTAAAATCAACCGTCCTCAGGTGGTAATAGTTCTGAGACCACATGAAATTAAAGTTGGTGTCTGACACATAACCATCTGTGAAGGTAATGTTTTAGTCCAGTGAATCTCTGGGTATATCATTCCCAAGGTCAACAAATTGATTTTAAGATAAAATCTGGTGTGGTGGTTTTGTGTTATTGTTTGAAATTTATTCTTGAGAAGGATAGACTTCATTGGACTGAAACATGTTACCATCACATATGGTTGGCTTTTAGATACCATCTTAAGGTCCGTTCACACTAGGATGGCAACGGCAAATGTAAACACTCGAAGAGTGCCCTCATAGCTTCCGCCAATGAAGGCACATGACACAAGCTCCCTTAGGTTATCACTAGCAAAAATCAAGAGGATAAACCTTTGAATGATTTATTGAGAATAAACTGTAACAATTATGGATGGCTTCATATACATGTAAAAAATTAAACAACAGTAATGCAAACGAATTTTGGTTGTTTTAAACATTTTTAAACCCTAATTTAGACCATACCCATGTAAACTGTAAAATAGATTGAAAGACAATTGAACATAAGAACTGATTGGACTTGTATATGGGCTATAGGCACACATACTTCCACACACACACACATTCCTGGGCTATTTTAAGTAATCCAATCAAATTTTGCACTAAGAATGAATATTTTTCAATGGGAATTGATGAAATAGGTTTATTTACCTCCCCAACGACTGCAGAAACCCCTATCTACATGCAGGACATGATGTTGGACATGTTGACAGACTCACAGAGTCCTGGAATGAACCAAACCCTGGGCAGGACTACAAATGAATAAAAGCACCAGATATGAACAGTTTAGACACTTTAAAATTGAAATAAATCCATGACAGCCTTTTTAGTACCTTTTTTTGCATGTAATCACATATCCTAAGTGGAAACATGACCAGAAATATTGTGACCTATGTGCGAGCCTTGACCATAACATGACAAGCAGTTTTTCCCCCTTTCAACTTCATTGAAAGGCTTTACAAATCGGTTTCAATACATTGCCAGTTAACTAAAGGTTTTAACTAATGTTCACATTCATTCACACAATACATTTTCCATTAACTGAAGGTTCAAGAATGTGTCACACTAATGATCATATAAGCTCAAAATATTTGTTTGTCAGTTGTTGTTCAGCTCTTCAAGAATAAACACCAGGTTGTATCTTTCCTTCTTGTTTATTACTGTTTTATCTTAGCTAGCTTTTAATTATTATAGGCAGGCATTGTTTTGAAAGGTGTTTCTTATTATTCCCTTACAATTTGGTGGCAGCTAACTGGGCTTAGGGAATATATTTTTCCCTAGAACCAGAAAAATAGCCCTGTGACAGGCTGAGGTGGTTTAAGTTATATGTGTCAAAATGTCAAAAGATGTCAAGTTGTCAAAAAGATGTCAAATAGTCAAAC